>CM077161.1:151798420-151902341 GCA_039583875.1 Platanthera guangdongensis | reverse complement strand
TTTGCTTGATTCTAACATGTTTGTCTAAGTACTTAGTCATCCGTTGTTCGATTTCTTCTTGTCTGACAACGGCCATGTCTCAGAGTTCCTCCGTCAGGTCCAAGGAGTGTCGCAGCTCATCCTTATTCTCAACCCTCCATTCTTCCCTGCCTTCCTCTACTTCTACCACCCGTGGTGTCCGGACCTAGAACTCGATTGGGAGCACAGCTTCGCAGCCGTGGGAGAGTTTGAAGGGAGTATCCCCCATGGCTGTGTTGGGAGTGGTCTGCAGGGCCCAGAGGACTGAAGGAAGTTGTTCCACCCAAATTCCCTTCAGGTTTTCAACCTTCTTCTTCAACAAGTTCACAATGATCTTGTTCGTCTCCACCACCTGTCTGTTACTCTTGGGGTGGTGGACCGACACGAACTGAAGATCAATCCTGAGTTGGCCGCAAAATCTGATGAACTATGCGCTGACAAACTGAGGCTCATTGTCCGTGACAATGGCATGAGGTAACCCATGCCTGCAAATGATCTCCCCCCATACGAAGTTCTGGATCACCTGGGAGGTCACCTTGACTAGCGCTTTAACCTCCAACCGCTTAAAAAAATAATTGATCATGACTAGTAGGAATCTCCTCTTCCCACTAGCATGGGGGAAAGTGTAGCAACCCCCCCCCCCCCCCCCAAAAAAAAACCTTCGATCGGGTTGGGCCGGAGGGGTACTACTGCCCAAGACGTCCACCCAGTGCTCCTTAGGGGTAACGACTCACCCTATTTAAGCACTATGTGGCCACCTTGCTCGGCTCAAATCACAACATTCACAACACATTACAGATTTGCGGAAGCATTAACATGAAACTAGTATCAAATATATATAACATCATATATATTTACATGAGTACAAAGATCGTAGCCTAAGTATTTATATAAGCCCACAGGTTGTACAAGTACTACATCGGTACTCACGTCTCGAAACTCTGGATACGTTGGGGGTGCTTCTGCTCGAGTAGTTCTAACTGCTGGCGCAATCTCCTGCGGCAGTGGGTCACTACAGTGCTTCATTTCCTGTGAATGGTTATTTAAATAATCGTTAGTCACATAATTAAGTAGAAACAAATCTTCGCCCCGGATCCATATCCTGCAGACGAGCACACACCCACCCAACAAAAGTAGATAGCTGAAGCAAGGGAGAGTTAGTACAATATTTCATATATAGGGTAGGAGCAATTAAAAAGAAGCGCAACATAGTATAACTGGAATAACAGCAACAATGTGTATCAGTTATAATTAAGGCTCCACAAGCACATCAACACATCAGGTATCCACAACCTGTACACTACCGCATGCATTCACAGTCGCGCACATACCGCAGACATTCACAGCCGCACACACAAACCCTATTTCGACATAGTATGGACTGCTTCTGTTCCAGCAGGGTAGCGAGGCCCGCGGGACTCACCGATGTGGTCGTCGGTGATAGTGGTCAGTCCTACCACTTCTTGGGGTAGTCGTACCGTACAGTCCCAGGCCCCAACGTACAACTCCGTGTACTCCTGGATGTGTGCGACATCCGGTGATTCAATATTTTGGCCGACCAGTGGAGGAAACTCTGATGGGGAAAATATAACGGTCGGTCACCCGTGGTACCCATCTCCCTGTCGCCTTGAGTCGTCGACCTTCCAGCACCGGTACGAACGGTCTGTGGAAGGGACTGACCCGCCACTATTTCACCGCATTCAACTAACAAGCAATCAATCAATCAGTATTGCTAATACCTACCGGGTCTACGACAGCCTACCCTACTATGCTTCAAACTTTGGGCGGCGGCACTCAGCTCAAATTTTGACAAGAAGCGTGGGAGCACTTTATTTGAGGCTAAACCCGGAGAAACATCTCAACTCCGGTTATGCACAACTAAGGCTCAACCTTAACAGACAACTGCTAGTCAGAGCAGGACTCGTGCTTATAATAGTAGATTGTAGTAATGAAAATGCGGTAATTAAAACTACTGATAATAAATGCTGCATAATTTAAGTGTTGAATGAAATATGACCAGTACGAATCTGGAGTATTACTGAAATGAAAGTTTTGAAATGAACTTGACCAGTATAAGACTGAAATAGTACTGAATTGAAAGTACTGAATTGAAAGTACTGAACTGAAATGAACTTGACCGATACGAGACTGAAGTGGTACTGAATTGAAATGAACTTGACCGAAAGTACTGAACTGAAATGAATAAAGGAACAGGATCAGTGCAAGACTAAAATAATCATAAAGAAAATGGTTAGTAGTCTAATCACTCCACCCAGGAGGCTTCAGTTCTATCTCCTATCTTAGGAGACACATTCTATTCCATCTCCGTTCACAGGAGGCACATTATGTTCTATTTCAATGTTTAAAATGTTTCCTTGTGTTACACTCATTATTAAGATCCAATAGTAATTTGGTTGCGCCTTTTTAATCATTGCTTAATAGGATTAGGGACTTTTAGGAGTTACACCCTTATTATTCGTCGAGAATAATTTGCAACTCACTACTCATACTCTCATCTCTCGAGCGTGCCCAAATCACCCGAGAGTCAAGGCGCTCGATGGTTTCTCGAAATCTTGGAACACCCGAAGCTTGGTCACTTGCCTCGACCATTCTCATTGATAAGTCAATTTGAGTTTATTATTCAAATTAGAAAGGGTGGTCGCGCATTACAATTTTCACTTTCGGGGAAAATGAGCGTAATAAATTCCAAGCGCGACCCTAGGCTCCAAGAAATTGAGGAAAATTCAATTTTGATCCCCCAAGTCCCCAAATTTTGATACAACCTTTAAGGGGGTCTAAAATGAGCCTAGAAAAAATTTCATAATTTTTTGAAAGTTTTGGGTCTTTAATTCGGCCAAACAAATTTTATTTGGGTCTTTAAAAATACCAAATCAACTCCAAAAATACTCAAAATTTTTGTGCAGGACGCCCTTAGTACGGAGAACATTTTTCATGTTGATCACTTTGCCCCCAGAGGCCTGTGAATGGCCCAGGAAATTTCTCAAAGTTTAGTTATTAATCTGGTCTGCTAATAGCAGATCAAATGACATCCTGTGGCTGAGATCGAGCCGGACATCAAATATGTTCTTTCTGACCCCACAACAGATCGGCCGCGGATCCACTGTGGGGGGCGCTGATGCTGAGGCGGGGGCGAGATTTAATGAAATCCCGGCCGCCCGATCTTCATCACCAGATCGGACGGTTGCTGCTCCTTGTCGGCGGTGCAGTCAAGGATAGACTCTGCCACCGCCGGTCGGCAACTGCGGGACACCGACGCCGACCCCGATCATCTCGTCGGGGGCCGGCGATCCTCTAGGTGGTGGTCCGCGGCCTGGCACCGCCGGCCACCACCAGAAATAATACTCCCGAGAGCGTCGAGGTGGTGGAGGCTCTGCTCCTAGGGTAGCCGTGCCACCCCGCCTCTCGGGTGACTGCCCGACCACCTCACCACCTCCACCCCCGGCAGGTGCGTCGGGAGTCTGGATCCTCGCCGACAGTGGCCCGACGGCCTGGCGCCTCCAGTCGCCGCCGCAAGACTACACAGAGTTGTGCTTGTTTTCGGGTGTCGTCGGAGCGACATTTTCCGGTGGCACCACCTCTCTATCCCACTGGATATCACCTCCCCTGGTGGTATAGAACTCTCTCGAGGTCTCTACTAGACCTAGAGTAGCTCCCCCTTGCGGCCACCACCCGTCCTTGGGCTTGGCTTGGGTGGCGCCGTCGGTGCTCCGTCCGCCTGGGGAGGCATGCAGCTCGTCGAAAGGTTGTGGAGGGAGGAGGAGAAGAAGTTCCACCTAGGTTTGGGGAGCTCGGGAGGTCCCTGGCTCATTGGCCATACAAGGTGGCGGATCTTAGCCTATATTTTTTTTCTTTTTCTTCGGCCGCCTGGGCTCCGACAGAGCTTGGGGATGGGTGGGGGAGTTGCTCACTAAGCTTTTGAGGAGGATATCAGGAGAGGGGGGCCTTAATCTCCACCCTCCAGCTGTCCAAGGACAGCTGGAGGCTCAAGGAACTTCCCCCATGTGGGAAATGGGGTTAAGCCCTTATGGGCTTGGGCTTTTAAAAATGAGAAAGGGAGAAAGAGAGAAGGGGAGTGGAGGGAAGTGTTGGTGGACCACTTCTTGGGCCCACTCCCTTCCATTTCACTGATTTATAGCCTCATGGGTAAGGGGGGCAATGCATTATTTACACATGGATAGGAGGTGGCCTCCTCCTTAGGGAAAACTTCCAAAAATCGAAAAAAGGAGGGTTTGACCAAAGTCAACCCTGGGTTGGGTCCCCCATGATGGTTAAAGTGGGTCCAAGTCATCGGGGTTGGGTCAAAATCGAGGTGTCGTGCCACAATTGGTGTGTGCACGCTTCTCGGTGTACGATTGTGCTCAATTTGACCACGAGTTGACCACCCGTTATCAAAACTGTCCGGGATGACTTCTGTTGACTTTGTATCGATCATACCAGCCCAACACCACTGACTGGAGTCGAATCAGAGTTTGTTTGGTAAAAATCCAAAATCTGCGCATCGCGACGCGCTAAAACGGTCAAAATGTCTATATCCGTTGTTAGATCTCGGATTGCGACGCGACGAGTTCCGACACGCTTGTATGGATCATACGAGGCCACAGGAACTGACGGAGCTCAAATCAGAGTTTTCTAGACTGATATCCAAAGTCTTGCTCTCGTTGTGTTTTACGAGGAATGGTCACATCCACCATATGACCTCGAGGTCCAACGAAATGAGTTCTGACGCTCTCGTATCGACTATACGAGGCCACAGGAACTGACGAAACTCAAATCGAAATTTTCTAGCTTTATTTCCCGCCTATGGTTACCTTCTACCAGGTCACGGGTAGAGGTTCGGGTTACTTTTATTGGGCTCACTAGGGTTCTGGTAGCCCAATAAAAGTCAGGATGTTACAATCCAATAAAAATATAAGGATTTTCGCCCCTGAAAATTTGTTCGAAGTAGGGGGAAAGAGTAACATACTTGAGGAAAGAGCTCTGGGTGCTTTTCTCGGACGAGTGTTTCAGGTTCTCAAGTAAACTCCTCTCGTCCGCATTTCGACCACAATATCTTGACCATCAGAATGGTTTTGTTGCGCAAGGTCTTTACCTTGTAATCCACTATTCTGACGGGTTCAAGCTGGATGGAACTATCTGACTGCATCTGCACTAGCGGTGTAGGAAGGTGTTGTTCTGGTTGTCGGAGGACTCGTCTCAAGGAAGAGACATGAAACACATCGTGAAGGTTCCCCAATTCTGGGGGCAGGGCTAAACGATAGGCGACGAGGCCAACACGCTCTATCACCAGATAGGGGCTCAGGTAGCGGGGATCTAGCTTTTTCTACTTCCTCAACCGGGAGACACCATGCTTGGGTTTGATTTTCAAAAACACCATTTCTCCCACGCTTAACTCCACCGGTCGGTGTCGCGCATCATAATACTTGGCCTGCCGGCTCTGCGGCTCCCGCATCTGTTCTTGGATCAGTTGTATCGTTGTTTTAATGTCATCAATGTAAGCCAATCCAAAGGCTTCTGGGTCGTCTTCCTGAGCCCAAGTCAACGGGGTTCGGCAATGCCTCCCATACAATGCCTCGTACGGAGCCATCTTAATACTAGCCTGGTAGCTGTTATTGTAAGAAAACTCAATCAGAGATAACAACTGCTCTCATGGCTCATTGTGTTCTGTTATGCATAGTCGAAGTAGATCCTCCATCATCTGGTTCGTCATTTCCGTTTGTCCATCTGTCTGCAGGTGGAAGGCAGTGCTAAAGGCAAACTTGGTCCCCAAGTATGCCTGCACCCGCCTCCACTCCTTATATATGAAACGCCCGTCACGATCTCACACGATAGACTTTGGCACTCCGTGGAATCGAATTACCTGCTCTATGAACATTCTGGCCAAACTGTCAACTCCGTCACGCTATCGATTTGGAATGAATCGCACTACCTTGGTAAATCGATCTACGACCACGCAAGTAGAGCCATTTCCGACACGGGATTGAGGTAGGCCGTGGACGAAGTCCGTGGAGATATCTTCAAATTTCCATTCTGGTATTGGCAGGGTCTGCAACAGGCCTCCTGGGCTGCGACATTCAGCTTTAACCTTCTGACATGTCTGACACTGAGCCATGAAGTTAGTGACATCTCTTTTCATCTCAGGTCAATAAATGGTCCTGCACAGGTCCACGTATATTTTGACCACACCAGGATGAATAGAGTATCTCGACTGGTGGACTTCTTGCAGAATTTCTTCGTGAATTCCTCCAGTAGAGGGAACAAATATGCGATGCTTGAATTGTAGAATCTCGTCGTGCAGATTATAATCCTCCTGTGCTCCACCTTGTAGAGATCGAATGATCGGAACTACCTCTGGGTCGATCTTCTGGGCTTCTCGTATCCGATCTCGGATGTCGCATTGGATCTCCATCCAATATAGTTGAGCATGGTATTCCTCTGGATCTCTTCGAGCAACTAGGGTAATTTCCAAGTTTATTAAAGACTGGAACAGCTCCTTAGGGATTTGCTCCATCCAACTCCCAACTATCGAAGGCTGGCAGTTCAAAGCGCCAGCGACTTTATTAGCTTTTCCGGGGTGATATTGGAGAGTAAAATCATAATCGCACGGGAATTCTAACCATCGGCGTTGTTGAAGATTCAGCTCTTTCTGAGTGAAGATGTATTTGAGGCTCTTGTGGTCGGAGAAGATCTCACATATTACTCTGTACAAGTAATGCCTCCAGATTTTAAGGGCGAAGACGACAGCGCCCAACTCTGGATCATGAGTCGCGTAATTTAATTCATGCGGATTCAATTGGCGAGATGCGTAGGCCACCACCTTGCCATGTTGCATCTAGACAGCTCCTAATCCCTTCAGGGAGGCATCAGTGTAGATCTGGAATCCCTCGGTCCCCGCGGAGATCGTACGGAATGATGCAAAAGTCAGACACTTCTTCAATTCGACGAACGCAGTCTCGCATTCCGGTGTCCATCGGAACGTAACATCCTTTCTAGTGAGGAAAGTTAGGAGTAAAGCAATCTTGGAGAAGCCTTCTACGAACTTCCTATAATATCCGGCAAGACCAAGAAAACTTTGGATATCTGTCGCTGTTCTGAGCGGTGGTCAATTTTGCAATACCTGGATCTTAGTCTGATCTACTGCTACCCTTTCTTGTTTATAGTGTGGCCCAAGAATACAACTTCTTGCAACCAAAACTCGCACTTACTGAACTTGGCGAAAAGAGAGTGCTCTCAAAGTTTTAGTAGCACCATCTGCAGGTGCCTAGTATGGTTTGCCTTGGTCTTTGAGTAGATCATAATATCGTCAATGAAATCGATCACGAAGTGGTCTAGGAAGGGCTCGAAAACTTTATTCATTAGGGCCATGAAGGCGGAGGGTGCATTGGTGAGCCCAAAAGGCATCACCAGAAACACATAGAGACCGTAATGAGAGCTGAAGGCAGTCTTGGGAATATCTTCCTCCCGGATTCGAAGCTGATAGTAGCCTGATCTCAGATCCATCTTGGAGAACACGGATGCACCTTGCAACTGATCGAATAGTTCGTCAATCCTAGGGAGGGGGTATGTGTTTCGTATAGTAAGCTTATTTAGCTCTTTGTAGTTTATGCACAGATGTAATGTTCTGTCCTTCTTTACGAATAGCACCGGGGCTCCCTAGGGTGAGGAACTGGGACGGACAAATCCAGCATCTATTAGCTCCTGCAGTTGAATCCTTAATCCTGCCAGTTCTCTTGAGGCCATCCGGTCGGGTGCTCGTGACGCTGGCTGTGCTCCGGTCACGCAACAAGTTTCGACGCGCTCGTAGGGATCATACGAGGCCACAAGAACTGACGGAACTCAAATCGGAGTTTTCTAGAGACCAATATCCAAAGTCTTGCTCTCGTCGCGTTTTACGAGGAATGGTCTTATCCACCATATGATCTCGGGGTCCAACGGAACGAGTTCTGAAGCGCTCGTATCGACTATACGAGGCTACAGGAACTGACGGAACTCAAATCCGAGTTTTCTAGCTCTATTTCCCGCCTATGATTACCTTCTACCGGGTCACAGGTAGAGGTTCGGGTTACTTTTATTGGGCACACTAGAGTTCTGGTGGCCCAATAAAAGTCGGGATGCTACAATCCAATAAAATTAAAAAAGATTTTCGTCCCCGAAATTTTGCTCGAAGTAGGGGGAAAGAGTAACATACCTGAGGAAAGAGCTCTGGGTGCTTTTCTCGGATGAGTGTTTCATGTTCCCAAGTAAACTCATCTCGTCCGCAGTTCAACCACAATATCTTGACCATCAGAAAGGTTTTGTTGCGCAAGGTCTTTATCTTGTAATCCACTATTCTCAGCGATCACGTTATTTTCTCCCTTTATATAACTTTGTGATTAACCATCGACTCTTTTTAAAAGTAATAATAAATAATTGAAACACATTTTAATTATTTCATAAATTAATATTTATGTCAAAAACTTCTTTCTAATAAAATATCTACGCATGGCGACATAAGACTTCACATTTTACTCTCTAGCTTTTGAAATCCTATCTAGCATTATGTTTTTTCTAACCTTATAAAGAATGGATTGCTCAGGACGAGCAATGAGTACGTATGGAGGTATTTGATGACTAGTAATTTAGTCATCATTTAGGGTTATTACCTTATTAGATACTTAATTAAATTAGCGTTTTTATTCTTTATTCCTATAACATGTCGTAAAAATAATTATTTTATACGTTCTAACATATATGTTTTATTTTGTATGAATACGACAGGACTGGGGGGAATTCTGTTGGATCCCTAGTTGGATTTGGGCTAGGTTCACTAAATTAGGATGTTTGACCCAACATGTATAGCTAGGGTCATGTATGAGTCTTAGAGTATAGGTCATGTCCTTAGAGTCAACACTACATGGACCAGCCATCAACAGACTGCAGAAGACTTAAGACTTAGAGAAATTTCAAAGACTCAGAAAATGAGTTCGATGTTCGTCGAACTCAGGTCGACGAAAGTCGTGCTCAGTTCAACGAACTCAGAGAAAATTCTCTAAGCTGAGCTCGACGAACTTGGTTCTCAGGTCGACGATCTCTGGACACTATACTTCAACATTCCAAGTCCAGAATTATTCTCACTGAACTCCAGTCGACGAAGTTAGAATATCAGCTCGACGAACTTCGATCTTAGGTCGACGATTTCTGGATCATCTACTTCAACATTTTAAGACCAGAAACACTTAAATATTCTAAGTCCAGAATCATACTTCAATCGACGAATTCATGCTCTCAGTTCGACGAACTTGGACCATAACATTGACAAGTTTTATCAAGTAGCATTTAGCTGAACACTAGTCGACTAAGTCAGAATCTCGGCTCAACGTTCTTGATGCACAGAGTTGGCAAGATTTCAGAGAAAGCAGTTATCTGTTCTCAGGTCGACGATCTTGGATCTCAGTTCGACGAACAACTATTATCAGGTCGACGAACGTGATTTCTCTGCTCGCGAACTCTTGGACCCAGGTCGACGAATTCTGCTCTTCACTCGACGATTTCTGTGTTGTTCCAGACATGGACTTTTCCTCTCCTATGTCCCTTAGTTTATTGCGATAATTCCTGAGTAATCAATGTTTAACATTCTCTGAATATTACCGTAAGACGTAACATTGATTATGGAGTTCATCAGGATTATTGCTTGTCATTTTTCAATGGGACAGTTGGGGAAATCAATCAATGCAAATATTCTCCAGGCCATCAGCATTGAATGAAGGAAGAAATTCAAAATTCAGAAAGAAGATTTCATGGAAAATATAAAAAAGATTTTTCCTCTTTCTTCCAGAAGACATTGCATAGGGCTTTTCTTCTTCTTTCTCGTCTGAACACAGAGAACAACATATACAGGGCAATAACACAGAAAGATACAAGCAGCCCTAGCCCTTGACCAGAGAAATTACAACAAGCTGAAGAATAAGAACATACATTTAAATCAAGAGTCTTCTTCCTTCTTCATCTCAGGATTCTTCAAAGGACAACACACATTCTATCTGTCAAGAAGCTTCTGGATACCTGCTGGTCAAGGCTGAAATATTGAAGGCCTACTCACCATGCAGCAAGGCTCAAATCTTCCTGAGTTCAATATCTCAGGGGGAGCTTCTGCTAACAACATATATCTACTAAGTCTTCTCAGTTGTATTTTGAGAAGAGAATACATAATCACTCTCTCATCCCCCACTGTAAAAAGGATTCTTTAACTCCCTTCAAAAGTTATTCTTGATTTCAAGTCTCCTGATCAAAAGACTTGGGTTGGTTTTTGAGCACTTGATCAAAAGCTCATTGGTGGCAGTCACCTGATCAAAAACCTGAGTGTATTCCTACCGGGGTGGTAGAAGAGTGGATGTACCCAGGTTGGGGAACCACTATAAAATTCTTGTGTTGTCTGGTTGCACTTTTTCCTTTGTTCTTGCTGTGGCTGTGCTAGCTAGGTTGCTGTGTTTGTAATATTTGGTTTTGCTATGCATGTGATAGTGCTAGATTAATTTATCTTAGGTCTGTTTTATTTACAGCAAAAAGGTTTTAAGTTGTCAAGATACTCTATTTACCCCTCCCCCCCCCCCCCCCCCCCTCTAGAGTATTTCAGATCTAACCCTTACTTTCAAATTCATACATAAAATCTCGATGTCATGACCAAGGTTTGTATGCAAGTTAAATTCTTCGGCTTGATTCTCCAAAGCAGGACAAGCTCGGTCTCCACCTCATCTCGACCAATTCAACAACCACAGCAGCAAGGCCGACCACCTCAACACCTCACGTCAACCCAGCTCATCCATCAAGCAGCCGACATCCTTGCACGTTGCTGCCCGAGCTCTACCTAGCGGGAGCAAGCTCTGCTCCGCCCCCTTTGCGTTGCCACCTCCGGCCACTCCAACAGCTCCACACAACAAGCTCCACCACCAGCAGGCCTCCTCCATACAGCAGCGCCATCGCCGTGCCCGGCCAGCAGCTCCTCCTACTCCTAACAACAACTCCGGCCACAACAGTAGCACTTCCTCAACCCGGCAACAATACTGCAGCCGCCTCAACCTCAACAACCGCCCTCTCCATGAAGCTCCGCCACCTTCGCATACAGCAGCCCCAGCCACCAACTCCTTACAGTAGCTTCACTCATGCAGCTGTCCTCAAGCCACGTCATCGATCCAGCCCAAACCGCCACATCAGCGATCCGCCCGAGCACCATCTCCACGCCCGCAGACTGATCTCCATCCCGAGATCCCGCCTCCATCCAGAGCGCTGCCACGTCATCGATCATCCTTTATGCAGTGCCAGCTCCGCCTCCGCCATCATTGTTGTCGTTACACCCAAGTCGGCCGCCTCCAAGTAACTCCAGCGCCAGCTCCGCTTCGACATTAACACCAAAAAATAACAGCGGTGTTATGGACACATCATATTTAGTTAATGACACATCATTCTACAAAAATAAAACACCTAAAAACCCTAATTTCATTACCAAAAATCTGCCGCTAGCTACAGCCCACCCTGAGCGCGCGATTTAGGGTTTTGCTCCCTTCATCTGCCCCATTCCCGATCGTCAATGCACTATCACATGCATTGAATGAAGGAAGAAATTCAAAATTCAGAAAGAAGATTTCATGGAAAATATAAAAAAGATTTTTCCTCTTTCTTCCAGAAGACATTGCATAGGGCTTTTCTTCTTCTTTCTCGTCTGAACACAGAGAACAACATATACAGGGCAATAACACAGAAAAGATACAAGCAGCCCTAGCCCTTGACCAGAGAAATTACAACAAGCTGAAGAAGAAGAACATACATTTAAATCAAGAGTCTTCTTCCTTCTTCATCTCAGGATTCTTCAAAGGACAACACACATTCTATCTGTCAAGAAGCTTCTGGATACCTGCTGGTCAAGGCTGAAATATTGAAGGCCTACTCACCATGCAGCAAGGCTCAAATCTTCCTGAGTTCAATATCTCAGGGGGAGCTTCTGCTAACAACATATATCTACTAAGTCTTCTCAGTTGTATTTTGAGAAAGAGAATACATAATCACTCTCTCATCCCCCACTGTAAAAAGGATTCTTTAACTCCCTTCAAAAGTTATTCTTGATTTCAAGTCTCCTGATCAAAAGACTTGGGTTGGTTTTTGAGCACTTGATCAAAAGCTCATTGGTGGCAGTCACCTGATCAAAAACCTGAGTGTATTCCTACCGGGGTGGTAGAAGAGTGGATGTACCCAGGTTGGGGAACCACTATAAAATTCTTGTGTTGTCTGGTTGCACTTTTTCCTTTGTTCTTGCTGTGGCTGTGCTAGCTAGGTTGCTGTGTTTGTAATATTTGGTTTTGCTATGCATGTGATAGTGCTAGATTAATTTATCTTAGGTCTGTTTTTATTTACAGCAAAAAGGTTTTAAGTTGTCAAGATACTCTATTTACCCCTCCCCCCCCCCCCCCTCTAGAGTATTTCAGATCTAACCCTTACTTTCAAATTCATACATAAAATCTCGATGTCATGACCAAGGTTTGTATGCAAGTTAAATTCTTCGGCTTGATTCTCCAAAGCAGGACAAGCTCGGTCGCCACCTTATCTCGACCAATTCAACAACCACAGCAGCAAGGCCGACCACCTCAACACCTCACGTCAACCCAGCTCATCCATCAAGCAGCCGACATCCTTGCACGTTGCTGCCCGAGCTCTACCTAGCGGGAGCAAGCTCTGCTCCGCCCCCTTTGCGTTGCCACCTCCGGCCACTCCAACAGATCCACACAACAAGCTCCACCACCAGCAGGCCTCCTCCATACAGCAGCGCCATCGCCGTGCCCGGCCAGCAGCTCCTCCTACTCCTAACAACAACTCCGGCCACAACAGTAGCACTTCCTCAACCCGGCAACAATACTGCAGCCGCCTCAACCTCAACAACCGCCCTCTCCATGAAGCTCCGCCACCTCCGCATACAGCAGCCCCAGCCACCAACTCCTTACAGTAGCTTCACTCATGCAGCCGTCCTCAAGCCACGTCATCGATCCAGCCCAAACCGCCACATCAGCGATCCGCCCGAGCACCATCTCCACGCCCGCAGACTGATCTCCATCCCGAGATCCCGCCTCCATCCAGAGCGCTGCCACGTCATCGATCATCCTTTATGCAGTGCCAGCTCCGCCTCCGCCATCATTGTTGTCGTTACACCCAAGTCGGCCGCCTCCAAGTAACTCCAGCGCCAGCTCCGCTTCGCCATTAACACCAAAAAATAACAGCGGTGTTATGGACACATCATATTTAGCTAATGACACATCATTCTACAAAAATAAAACACCTAAAAACCCTAATTTCATTACCAAAAATCTGCCGCTAGCTACAGCCCACCCTGAGCGCGCGATTTAGGGTTTTGCTCCCTTCATCTGCCCCATTCCCGATCGTCAAGCGTCGCCGCCCCCGGAACCCTCGCCACCTCCGAAACCCTCCTCCACCGGCGGATTCCCCCACATTTCTTCTCCTCCAGTAGCCTTTTCTTCCCTGCATCTCCAGGCCCGCCGAAAGACAACATATTCTCGATAACAGAGATTTGGCACAGTGTCGGCGCCAGAAAATAGCTGCTTTCACGAAGCTCGGCCAGGTCTCTTCGCCATTTCCTGTTTCTATTCCCCATTTTGGTTTTTGGCTTTAGGGTTTAGGAAGAAGAAGCAAGTCTGCTGGTGGTGGCCATCACTTCTCCTCTCATGGAGCCTGGTTTTGAAACCAGCGATGGTTCAAGCAAAGAATTTCAGCGGATATTCAGTGCATATTTAGTGGAATTTCAGCCGTTAATTGAGCAGAGCTGTGGGCAGCAAAACCACTACTTGCAAAATGAATTGGTTGTCTATAGTTGGTTTGATTTTCTACCACTTCATTTGATTTCCTCAATTTTGCACATCAATTTTCATTCAAGAGTATCATCTTACAAGGATAGATGAATTAATTTGTTTTTAAAATTTAGTACATGTTTAGATGAATTGTTTATTAGTAATTGGTTGCAAACATAGCAATCTTGAGTTGTACATAGCCGTTGGCTGTCCATAGCCAATTAAGATATGTCCATAACACCGCTCAAAAATAATTCATTTATAAATAGGTCCTCTGGAATGAGGACAGGGGAGACATTTTTTTTGAGATAAAAGAAAACGCACTGTTATCATCATTTTGGGGAGAGAATTTTTTTAGTTCAAAAAATTGTTTGAGAGTTGCACGTTCTGGGAGATTAATTTTTTGGGAGTTTGTCATTTTTTAAGAGAGATTTTGGAGAGAAAAAATCATTCCTTTATTTCGCACAAGTTGCTAGTTTGCTCGGTTGAAGAAATTCATTCCGGCATCGCTCATAAGTTGTCTTGTTTTTTCTGTCCTTTTTTTTTCATTAATCTTGTACATCTCTTTGTAACCTTGCTTCTGTTCTCCGTTTCTCCAAAGAAATAAAAGTTCAATTTTTATTTGCACTTAAAAATAATTTTATTTCAATTTTTATCTCTTGTCACTTTCATTTCTTTTTTATGATGTCGCATTTTATAAGAATGATTTCCCACATCTCCATGAGCAACTAATTTTTATAGTGCTTGATCGCGATGATCCGAGGATGAAATAATTTTCGCTATGATTTTAATTTTGTTTTTCTCAAATTCTTGAATGCTTACGATTTACCGTTGATCAATTCATTGAGTCTATATATTCTATATAGTTTTCATAATGATTTTCGCTCTTTAGTTAGCCGAGAGGCTCGTAAGACGAATCGATCGTTCATCGGTAAAAGGAGTACAACACAACCCTCGAAAGAAAACGACGTAACTCTTCCGGATTGGAGTAAAATCCAATAACGAGGTTCACTACCTAAAGCAAGTCTTAGGCGATGCGATTTGAGAGCGAGAGCTCGGTTGATACACCTAAGAATAGTTGAACCTAATCCTCGGAAGAGGGGTGTTAATATTTCGGGAACCTCCACGGTCAAAGCCTCTTCAACAAGAGAACTGCATTTCTATTTTCATTCCGTTATTTTCAATTTCTGAGGTGATTTAAAAATCGGGCACTAGTTTTAATACATTGTTTTAATTTCATTAACATTCCTATTTTTTTACTTTTCGCAACCCCAACTCAAATTTCTATTGATAAAATAATAACGATTTTCAAAGTAGGATTACTCGATCATCCCGAGTCTAATGTGACATTGGTTTTTATAAACCTATACCACTCCTGATACGGTACACTTGTCGTTGTCGTTTGCGGATATAGTTTCGCGCAATCACTTCCCCTCCTTAGCCTGTGCTGAGCTAAGGGCATCTCAAAAAGCGTTATATGACGAGAGTAAGAGAACTGGAAAGCTTGTCTTCTGAGGTACCCCCTTGGGCCTATTTATAGATTTTAAAACCTGACCTGCAAATAGCGTAACTCCATTGTTCTGAATGATTGTATGCAGCCAAAAGTGGTCTTCTAACAACCAAACTCCGATGTTCTAAAAGGCTATACGCAGCCCTGCAAGCGGCATCCAGGTAATTTTGTCTCTGAACCCCAGCGGGCGAGTGGCCCATGAAGGCATCACTCGCCTAAAGGGGGTGAGTGCTGGGGCAAGCCAGACACTCGCCTCCGCGACACCCCATTATGAGGAAATGCGAGATCTAAGGCCACTCGCCTAGCACTGGCGAGACCTTTCACACCTTCGGGCGAGAGCCACCCTGTTTTCTGCGGTGAGAGCCCTTTTGCCCCTGGGTGAATGCTATTTGGGAAGGGTCTCGCTCGCCTTCCTGAGCCAAGATCAGAAGGCGTCGAGAACACTCGCCTCACTCAACGCCAAGGGCGGAAGTCCATGACAGCTCAAGCTTCACTCAACGCCAAGGGCGGAAGGTGTTGACAGCGCAAGCTTCACTCAACGCCAAGAGCGGAAGGGGGGCCTGCTCGGCTTCTAGAGCCCTCTCGCCTCAGAAGATCCCGCAAAATACTGATCCTGGAGAGGGGACTCACTCATCGAATACGGGGTTGTACACTTAAAGCTTCTATCCATAGAGACTTAGAAAATTTTGAGCTGCTAAGCATACTCTGCATCATATCTAATAATGTTTGGTTTCTTCTTTCTGTTATACCATTCTGGTCGAGGGCACTAGACATAGTGTACTGGACAACTATCACATTTTCTTAAAAAACTTTGCAAAAGGACCAGATGTGTGTTCATCCTCAGTATATCTATAATGTTTAGAACCTCTATCTCATCTTAAAATCTTTTTTTGATTGTCGCATTGTTTCCCTACTTCAGCCATAAGAGATTTAAAGGTGTCTAATACTTCTGATGTAGACTAAAGTGATGGTTGTAGATTTTAAACAATAATACTCGTGATCTCTCTAAATAATTATGGCACGATGAAAACAATCCTCATGTTATTTTAAATGATAATTGATCTAGACGTGCGAATGAGTGTAAGGCTGCCGCTCGAACATAAAAACACTATGAACCACAATTCCACAGGCAGAGTATTCAACTGACTGGTATCCTCGGATATAAAATTCACGATAACTGAAAGATGAAATTAGTTTGGGCGAGCTCGAAATAATTAACAAAACATTTGTTTTGCCGGAGCATAAAACAACTAAAGTTGGGGAGTGAGGAGATCGAGCAGTATACCATGGGTAGAGGTGATAGCCACTGAAAGGTCTTCTAATAGGAAGCGGGGAAGGATTTAGATAGCTGTTGTGCTTGGGACGCCCAAAGTAGCTGATTGGATCGGCCTGCCTAGAGGGCACTAGAAAGGCTAAGGTTATTAGAGGCGAAGCTACCGTTGCTAAAAACGGCACTAGCGGTAGTGGCAAATTGAAACGGAGCAAACGCCGCCGGAGATTCAGTTGTTTACCCTCCTTCCGGTGGCGTTTGCCCAAAACAGAGTTGCGAAACGCCCAAACAAATAGAACCTTAATTATAACATATGAATTTATTTTAATAATGGCAGATATCAATAGTGGCAAATTGAAGAAAATATGGAGGGGAATTTCAAAGCTGGGGCCGGCTGTACTCATAGAGGAAATTTTATATAAAATAGTTAATTATTAAAGCTTGTTTTAATTAACTCATCTCATAGACTACTAGACCTTTGTATTCAGGGTTTCATTGGCTGATCACACCAACAAACCAAATAAACATGCGCGAATAATATACGCAATACACGAATAACACAAAAGCGATAATTTGTGCTATACAACTTATAATGAACCAAATAAGCGTGAAGGCATGCGCTGCACAGTTTAAAGGCTAGAATACCAAAATAAATAAATAAAAAGAAAAACAAAAACGATTCGGGTTGCATCAGCTTCAAACTTATTATGAAGCACGTAAAGATACATGTGACATGAGTAATCATCTGTAAAAGTGATGAACTATTTCTGACCATATATATTTATAAATTGGCAACATATATTTATATGTATGATCTCTAATATGATAGTACTCCTCTTTACATAAAATTTATCTGCGAGCTAAAATTTTAATTCAAAGTGAATTTATGTTTATTTTATTTTATTTTAATTTTAAAATATGTCATTATCTTTTCAATTTTTATTAATTTTCAATTTATATGTGCAGGAAAATTTTCAGAAATGGGGAACGATAGATGCACTGCTACTTAAGGGCATGGGGGAAGTCTGTGCATGCTAGCTTTTTGTGTAATTTATTTATCATGCTTGCTCAACTCCATGGCACCTGCATTTCTGGCGCATGTTTGCTAGCCTCCATGTCCTGTCTTTTTCGTGGTCACCCGGATGAGGATGTGCGACACGCCCTTTTTGCTGCCTGAGTGTGGCGTCTGCTTGGCATTCTATTAGTATCCCGGGTATTGAATCTTGTTGGAATGTCGAATCCCCAGAACTCTGGATTCGGGTGGCATTCCAGTTGTTCTCGCGCGATGTCTTTGTGTCATTTGCTACACTGTGTTGGGCCCTTTGGTGGAGGAGGAATAAGATGGTTTGGGATTGTGTGATGCAACCTGCTCTATTGTCAGTGATATTTGCTTGGTCTAGCTTCTCTACATGAGGTTGTGCGGATGCGGGAGCCCCCGGGGTCGCCCGGGGATTCCCATTGGATTCCCCTGGTGGAGGGTGAGATAAAAGTAAATTTTGATGATGATGTGCATCAGGGTCCCTACAGGGTGGGGATGGGTGTAACACCGCTGAATTTTTAATAGTTATTTTAATCTCTTTAGTGATGTACTAATGACGTAAGTGTGTTACGTTGACGTGTAGTTAACGGCACGTCGTCATGATTTCATTCGTTGGGGCGAGTCGGCCAGTTTTTAGACTCATCAGAATTGGGGTTTTAAGCTTTAGGATATTAAAGTATTTAATTTTAGTCGTGTCTGTCAAGTTTCTTTGCGATCCGAGCAATATTTGAGGCTCAGTGAATTTTCAAAGATTTAAGAAATTATCGTTGCCGTAAACTTTGAAAATTCTCATCTAGAGATCGGCTTGTCGAATCCAAAATTTGACTTCGCTGTTGGATTCGTAGCACCGACATTTAGCTTTGCGATGTGATTTGATTAATCTCATCGTTTGAGTTTTTCTAGTTATTATTTTAATAATATAATTATATATATATATACTTATAAAAAACCTAAACACTATTCATCTTCCCCAAAAGTATTGGACCAGAGACCGGCGGAAGAAAAAAAAAGGATTATTCACTGTAAGCCTTCTGGCCAATGTTTCGGGAGTTCCGATAGAAGAAATCTTCGACGGAGCATCGATCCGAAAAGCTCTCGTCGAGCTATACATTTCGTAGCACCGACATCTATTTCGTGGATTTTTGGCGTTAGGGTAAACGGTCATAAGCGTGATTTTTGTCATTTCTTCCCAGATTTGCCCTGTCGAGCCTTCGTTTTGGCCGATCCTTTGTGTGGAGTACTTGAGAGGTCGGAAAACTGGTGAAATCGAGGCAAGTGATGGTTTTCTTTTTTTCTTTACCCACTTCTTTCTCCTCTTTTTTAATAAAGTCGTTTCTGGTTGTCAAATTTTAGGTAAGTGATTTCTGTTAAAATCGTTGAATGAATAGTGAATTCATCGAGTAAATAGTAAATTCTATGAGTGAATAGTGAATTCAGCGAGTGATCTCGCGAAATTAAGTAAAATTCGTCGAATGAACAGTAAATTCGGTGAGTGAATAGTAGATTCGGCGGGTGATCTCGTGAAAATAAGTAAAATTCGAGTAAATAGTGAATTAGTCGAGTGAATAGTAAATTATGTGAGTGAATAGTAAATTCGACGAGTGATCTCATGTAATTAAGTAAAATTCGTCAAGTGAACAGTAAATTCGGTGAGTGAATAGTGAATTCAACGAGTGATCTCTTTACATGACGTAAAATTCGACGAGTGACTAGTGAATTCGATCGTGGAATGGACAATGAATTCGTCGAGTGTACAGTGAATTCGGTGAGTGAACAGTGAATTCTACGAGCGAGCAGTAGATTCCGTGAGTGAACAGTAAATTCTGCAAGTCAACAGTGAATTCAGTGAGTGAATAGGAGAGAGGTGAGAGGTGGGTATGGTCATTAACCGTGAGTAGTGTAAGAGTATATTTGGATGAATAACGGGCTTGGGGGCTTTGTGCGGATAAACCCTAGGTTTAGCCATATGTTGGAACACCCTATTACTAATTTGGGTCAGGATCACTATGTCTTTAGGAAACCTGTTTTTGACCTCATTGTATCGATCTAAAGGTCAATTAGAATTGAGTCTAAGGGTTAGTAGTTAGGTTTGGAAGCTGCCCTCAAGACCAAGGTTTTTCTGTTTGGAGACTAAGTCATTTCGTCGAGCTCAGTACGACAAATCGTCGAACTCCAATCGACGATCGTTGAGCTCACTTCGACGGATCGTCGAACTCCATTCGACGATCGCTGAGCTCAACTTCAACAAATCGTCGAACTCCATTCGACGATCTTCGAGCTCAGTTCGACGATCTTGACTCCAGTATTGATTCTCTATCTCTGAGCTCAGTTCGACGATAGTTGAGCTCACATCGACGATCTCTGTTGCTGTATAAGTCCAAATCGCTGAGCTCAGTTCAACGATAGTAGAGCTCAGTTCGACGTTTTTCTGAAGAGTTAAATGATTTTCAAGATTCAAATTCAGAACAGTTAAGGAGTTATTGTCAGCAATTAATTCAGAAGATCTTGTAGCCGTTTTCATTTATTCTGGACCAAGTTTCAAGGGATTATCAAGGAATGTTTCTTTGGACTTTCCCCTAAAAGACAATTGCAATTAAGGAGTCAATTAATGACAGGTCAATGGCTATTCTGGACAGAGGATCATTTTCTATTCAGAAATAAGGAATAAAAGACAAGATTTTTTGAATCTCTCATACAATACAGATAAGCAGAACAAGAAGAACAAGAACAAAATTTTCTCTGGAACAACATCCTTCTCAACACCAACTGTTCACAAGAGAAAAAGAGAAAGAGTTGTAGACATTCTCTATCTCAAGATTCATATAAGAACACACAACCAAGGAGATCAACCAACTGAAATCTTCAGATCTCTGTTGATTCATGTGTTCAAGGCCATCATCATTCAAAGACTCTAGACACCTAACATTTCAACTGTTACTGAAATCATCAATTGCTGGAGATCAATCTCTAAAGGCCTATCACCCTACAGCAAAGCTTCATTTCCTGAACATCTCAAGAACTCAGGGGGAGCTTTGACAACATCAATATCCACATAGTCTTCTTAGCTGCTTTGAGAAAGAGAAGACTTTCATCACTCTCTCATCCCCATCTCTATAAAGGGTTTTTCAAACAACCTTCAAAAGTTTGTGTGTGGTTTTTGAGCACCTTATCAAAAGCTCATTGGTGGTAAGACACCTGATCAAAAAAATCTGATTTGGTTTTTGAGCACCTTATCAAAAGCTCATCGGTGCGCAGGACACCTGATCAACTCATCCTGCAGTGGATTCCTACCTAGGGTGGTAGAAGAGTGGATGTACCCAAGTTTAGGGGAACCACTATAGCTCATTGTGTCTTCTGGCTTGCTTGTCTTTATTTTTGTTTCTGACTGTGATTGGTTTGTGATCTGTGATTAGTTTCTTTTATAGATTGTGATTAGATAGCTGTTGTGTTTAGATTTACTATTTGCTTTCTTGTTCACTCAGATTACAACAACTGTTGTAAAAAGTTTTTAAGCACCATACTCTATTCACCCCCCCCCCCCTCTAGAGTATATCAGATCTAACTCGCACTTTCAATTGGTATCAGAGCGAGGTTGGTTAAACATACCACACCTTGGTGGTTGCACAGGCTAACACCTGAACCCAAAGATTTCTAGTTAGATCTGTTTTCTTTTGATTTTATTATTAGATTATTTCCTCACAAATCATGGCCCAAAACAAAGATTATGCTAGCACCAGACCTGTAGTGTGCAATCTGTCTAAGTTTGCACTTTGGAAAGCAAGGATTAGACTATACATGAATTCTATTGACGAGGACATTTTTAATTCTGTTTTGACAGTTTGTCCAAGACCTCCAGAGAACACAAGTACAAATGATGTTCCACCTTCATCAGGAACAGATGATGATATTAAGAAGTGGAAGGTAGCAGATGCAAAGGCTATGAACATCTTAGCCCAGACTATGTCTGATAACATATTCCAAAAGGTGGCTGAATGCAATTCAGCAAAGGAAATCTGGGATAAGCTGTCTGAAATAGTCTCAGGATCAGCTGATGAAAGAAAAGACAGGAGATCCCACCTCATATCCCAATATGAGAACTTCAAGAAGGGAGAAGCTGAGTCAGTAGCTGAAATGTATAACAGACTCAGTCTGATAGTCAATGAACTGAAGACTCTGGATAAGGAGATCTCACTGACTGAACTTAATGACAAAATCCTGATGTTCTTCCCAAGCACTTGGGACTCAAGGATCTGGCCAATCAAGGATGTCAGAAGTCTGAATGAGATTACCACAGAAGCTCTCTTGGGCAAGCTCAAATCTTATGAGCTGCTCATCAAAAACAGAGAAGAAGAGCCGAAGGCTGCCTCACCAGCCACAAGGAAAGAAAAGATAATAGCTTTCAAAGCCTCTGAAGATCAGCCTGAAGACAAAGTCATAGGCAATGATGAGCTACTTAGTCTATTGGCCAAAAGATTTTACAAGATGGCCAGAAAGGACTTCAGAAAGAGATCATACAAAGAGCATGATAAGCCAAGGTATGATAAGTCAAATAATAAAGAAATTGTATGCTTTTGTTGCAGGAAACCAGGGCACATTGTACCTGACTGTCCAGAGAACAAAAACAAGAACAGAAAGGATAAGAAAGAAAGAAGAAGAGATAAGAACTTCAAGAAGAATGGCAATGGCAAACCCTCCTCCAGCAAGAACAAACACATAAGGAAGGGATTTATTGCTGAATCTTGGAGTGAGACTGAAGAGGAATCAGAAGCTTCATCCAGCTCAAGTGATGATGAAGATGATGCTGAAGAGAAGGAGTTCTGCATGATGGCAATCAATGCCTCTCAACATAATTCAGATGCAGAAGAGTCAGAGTCAGACTCAGAGACTCAACTTGAAGAGGACCAGGTAATTAGTTCTTTTGATTTCAATTCAGAGGACTTTAAGTTTGAGTTTAAAGCATTATGTTTGGACTTACTAAGATCTGAGAAGGAAATTATTTCTCTCAGAAATCATTTATCTGAACATAGTTTCTTAAAGTCAGAAAACCTCAAACTCTCCAAGGAGTTGGAGTGTTGTTGGGAGCAGATAGTTTCACTGAAAGGTGAACTATCAGAGGCCAAGAAACTTGAAGAATCCCTTAATGGGAGAAGTATCAAGCTGATGGACATCATAAGTACAGTGAACTCCAGATTCAATAGTACACTGGGCTTGGGTGCTTCATCCAGCCAACCTATAGTTCTATCAACCCCAATCAAGTTTATTTCTGATAAAGGGAAGGGAGTTGTAGAGGTAGCTAGGAAAAATTCTGATCTGCCTAAGAAAACCAAGTTCCAGCAGAAATCGTCGAACGGAGCTCGACGATCGCCGAACGTAGATCGACGATCTCAGGCAAAATCGTCGAACTCAGGTCGACGATCTCTAATTCTTGAACTCAACCACAGTCGACCGTCGAACGGAGCTCGACGATCTGACCCAAGATCGTCGAACGCAGTTCCACGATCGTCGAACAGAGATCAGAGCTCTGGAAATTCTTTCAAGGGCAAATCAAAATCCAATCCTAGGGGTCCTTCATCACAAAGCTTTAACCCTTATATTGAATGGATAATACCTCCAAGGAGATATCATCCTGAAGGTTATAAGAGTCAACCTGGGATGTCTTTTATTTATGAGTTTAAAGGTTATCAACCTAGGCCCAAGGTAAACTGGGCCAAAAACAAGTGAATTATTTTATGTGCAGGTGAAGACCTATCCAACATCAAACCAACAATGGTACTTGGATAGTGGGTGCTCAAAGCACATGACAGGGAACAAGGACAACCTCACATCCTTTAAAGCCAATCTTGGACCCAAAGTCATATTTGGTGATTCAAACTTTGGACAAACTAAAGGATATGGTGCAGTCCAGATTGGGACAGTGACATTCAAGAAGGTAGTCTATGTGGAAGGACTGAAGCACAATTTGATAAGTATCAGTCAGCTATGTGATGAAGACTACCAGGTGACTTTCAGCAAAGTTTCATGCAAGATCAAGTCAGAGGACAACACAACTGTGTTGACAGGTAAAAGAAAAGGTAACATCTACTTGGTAGATTTTCTTTCAACAGATGTAGACATTTGTCTGTTTAATTCTGTCTGTAGACCTAATGTTTTATGGCATAAGAGACTGGAACATTTAAACCTTAGAACCATTGTTAGGCTATCTAAGGACAACCTTATTAGAGGACTACCTTCTGGCCCCTACAAGAAGGAAGGACTCTGCAGGGCTTGTCAATTAGGCAAGCAAACTAAAAATAGTTTCAAATCACTTAATAAGAGTGATTCACCTACGATCTTGTATCTGTTACACATGGATCTTTTTGCACCCATTACAGTACAAAGCCTAGGAGGGAAATCTTACACTTTAGTAGTTGTAGATGACTTCTCTAGATTCACATGGGTGTTCTTTCTAAGGAAGAAGTCTGATAACTTTAAGTGTTTGATAGAGTTTCTCAAATGTATACAGATTGAGTTCAATACTCACATTGCCCTGATCAGAAGTGATCATGGGACAGAGTTTGATTCTCTTCTTATGCAAGAGTTCTGTCAGAGTGAAGGGATCAGGCACACTTTCTTAGCTCCTAGAACTCATCAACAAAATGGTGTAGCTGAAAGGAAAAAAAGAACCCTTATTGAATCTGCCACTACATTGTTGTCAGATGCTCATCTTCCTCTATCTTTTTGGGCAGAGGCAGTGAACACCTACAACTATGTGCTGAATAGAAGTTTAATACATAAACTAAAGGGAAAGACTCTCTATGAATTACTCAAAGGGAAGAAACCTAAAGTTGATTATTTTAGAATTTTTGGCTGCATTTGTTATATACATAATAATGACAAGAGATATTTAGCAAAATTTCAAACTAAAGCTGATGAAGGAGTGTTTCTGGGATACTCCATGATCAGTAAGGCTTATAGGGTTTATAATAAATCATCTCTTAAAATTGAAGAATCTGTTCACATATCATTTGATGAATCTAACATGTCTTTCAAGGAGAAGAACACTTCTACCATAGAACCTTTACAGGTACATTCTCTTGCTGAAGATTTGAATAGGTTACAGGTTACTCAAAAAGAGGAAAATAGTGAAGATGAAGAAAGCATTCAACATGCTGAAGAAAAACAACTTGAAGAGCCAGTTGTTGTACCATAAGGGGAAACAACAACACAGGTTGGTGAACAATCAACACCCCCGGTTGATTTAGTAACATCAAGAGACCATCCAATTTCCCAAGTAATTGGAGACATCTCAGCTGGTGTGCAAACCAGAAATCAGGTCAACCAAAACCTGTTGCACACTTGCTTCCTATCTCAAATTGAACCTCAATCCATTCAAGATGCAGAGCAAGATCCACACTGGATCATTGCAATGCAAGAAGAGTTGCATCAATTTGAAAGGAACAAAGTTTGGGATCTAGTACCAAAGCCTAAGGATCACTTCATTGTTGGAACAAAGTGGGTGTTCAAAAACAAATTGGATGATCAAGGAGTAATTGTAAGGAACAAGGCAAAGCTAGTTGCTCAAGGATACTCACAAGAAGAAGGCATAGACTATGACCAGATTTTTGCACCAGTTGCAAGATTGGAATCCATCAGAATCTTCTTAGCTTATGCAGCACACAAAGGCTTCAAGGTATATCAGATGGATGTAAAGAGTGCATTTCTAAATGGAGACATCAAAGAAGAAGTCTATGTCAGACAACCTACAGGTTTTATCTCTTCAACCTATCCTGATTATGTTTTTAAGTTGAACAAAGCATTATATGGTCTCAAGCAAGCTCCTAGAGCATGGTATGAGACTCTAGCATGCTTCCTTCTGGAAAATGAATTTATAAGGGGTAGAGTATACCAAACTCTTTTCATTAGAACCCATAAGTCTCATACCCTACTAGTACAAATTTATGTAGATGATATTATCTTTGGTTCTACTGATTCAAAATTGTGCAGAAGGTTCTCCAACCTAATGCATTCTAAATTTGAAATGAGTAGCATGGGTGAGCTATCCTTCTTCCTAGGATTGCAAGTCATGCAACATGCTGAAGGCATCTTTATTTCTCAAACCAAGTATGCAAATGAATTGGTCAAGAAATTTGGTATGTCTGAAGTATCTTGTATGAAAACACCTATGTCTACTAATGCTATATTGGATGCTGATGAACATGGGAAACATGTTGATTAGACAACATATAAAGCAATGATTGGCTCTTTACTGTACCTTACAGCTAGTAGACCAGACATAATGTTTGCTACATGCATATGTGCTAGATTCCAAGTAAGCCTTATAGAGTCACACCTAATATTAGTAAAAAGGATTCTCATGTATGTTAAAAGTTGTTCAAATCTAGGTCTCTGGTATCCAAAAGATTCAGCATTTGAATTAACTGGATTTTCTGATGCTGATTATGCTGGATGCAAAATTGACAGGAAAAGCACCAGTGGAACTTGTTAGTTTCTTGGTGACAGACTTGTCTCCTGGTTTTGTAAGAAACAAACTTCTGTGTCAACTTTAACTGCTGAAGCTGAATATATGGCTGCAGGCAGTTGTTGTTCACAAATATTGTGGATTCAAAACCAACTCCTAGACTATGACTACAACTTAGAGAAGTCTAAAGTCTTTTGTGATAACACCAGTGCTATTTCTATAGCTCAAAATCCAATCCTCCATAGTAGGACAAAACACATAGAAATTAGGCATCACTTTTTAAGGGATAATGTTGAGAAGAATAAAATTGAACTTCAATATATCTCAACTGATTTGCAAAGGGGAGATATTTTCACCAAACCCTTGGATGAAAAGAAACACACCTTCTTCTTAAATCAGTTAGGAATGTTAGATGGAGGAAGTCTAAAATAATATCCAAGATTTTAAAACTTTAAAAATTGACCAATACTAGGCAAACATCTTGATTTTTCTAAGTGCCTAGAGTGTATTTCTGGTCTCTGAACTGCGCTCGACGATTTTCCCCCAGATCGTCGAACGGAGATCGACGATTTCCGAAATCCTCGACCAGAGTTCAGCGCTTCTCAGATAGTCTGAACTATCTCTTCCGGTCAACGATCGTCGAACGGCGCTCGACGATTTTGTTCTCTGAACTATCGTCGAACAGAGCTCGACGCTCTCCAATATCGTCGAGTGGAGATCGACGATATTGAAGACCTTTCAGATTCCTTTAGAAGCCCCGATCGTCGAACTGAGTTCAACGATCTTTCCTTTTCTGTGTCGAACCCTAATATAAAATTCATTTTTCGGCCGTCGTTCTCCTTTTGCACTTTCAATCTCTCTGCAAAAATTTCTCTTTCCCTCCAAACATCTCTACACTTGGTCGTTTTGTTTGTTGATTTTTGCAGGTAACCATGGTCGTCTCTGTTACTGTTCTAGCCGCAATGAAATTCGATGCTGGATTTGATATAGACATGGAGTCCTTCAGCACCAGTGATCAGGTTTTTCAAGACATTCTGGAACTGTTCAAGGAGCAGAAGCTTGTTGCTATCATGACTACAAGAATCAAATTGGCTGCTGATGAGATCAAAGAGTGGGTCTATACTGCCCACAACCAGGACCAAAACACAGTGATTGGTTCAATTTCTGGAACCCAGGTACCTTTGACTCCTGCTATTCTGACAGAGGTTTTTGAATTAAATTCTGGAAGAGATTCTGTTGAGTTATCTGGAGAGGAATTTTCTGATTTACTTGCAAGAATGGGTCATTCTGATGCTAGCCCTAGCAAGCTGTTGAAAAAGAACCTAGCTGTTGAATATAGATTTTTAGCTGATGTAGTGGGAAAGGTTCTGTTGGCCAAGCATTCAGCACATGATACCATCTCCAGGTATCTGCTGTGCTTGATGGGAGCTCTAGTGGACAAGAAACAGTTGAACTGGGGAGAGGTCTTCTTTGACCTGATTAAGAAGAAAATCAACAAGAATTTTGTTAATTATGGGAGCATCCTAGGGCTGTTTCTCCAACACAGATGCCCTGCCCTGCTTGTCTCTTCTGGGATGCATATCAATGCCTCTAAGAGGTTGTCCTGTGCCCTCTTTGGCAAATGGGACATGCAGATAACAAAGCCCAGCAGGCCTTCTGCAAGCACAACTTCAGGCACAAGGACTGTAGTAGTCTCTTCCCCTCAAGTCTCTGCCCCTGCAGAAGACTTGCCTGCTGCTTCTTCTCCTCCTCCAACTCCTATTCCATCTCCACCAGTCACCTCCACCATTCAAATTTCATCCACCATCATCATTTCTAGCGCATCTCCAACATCAATGTCATCTCCAATCCCAACTCTTCCAATACCAGAAGAAACATTCCATTCTTTACACCACTACCCTCAACCAAACATTGACACATCATCCAACATTCCCTCTTTTAATCTTCTAGATGATTCCTTCATGGATGATTCACCTTCATCCCCTCCTGATCTACCCTCTACATCCACATCATATCAATAACTTCTATAAGATATCATTGATCAACCCTCATTCACACCCTCTCCCTCCATATCATTGTCCTCCATTTCCACAATCCCCACACCTCAACCTTCACTTCCCCCATACACCAGTCCACCAACATCTCTAGTTGTTCCACCATCCTTCTCTATCTCTGCTCAAGTCCCTGCTGAGCAAGTAGATATTTCTGCCTTAGCTGACAAACTATATGAACTGATAGCTCCCAGGCTCTCACTTCTATTGGAGACATCCTTGGCTCCACTCTTAAAGTCAGTTGCAGATTTATCTGCCAGGCTCTCCTCCATCTTTCCTCCTCGGGCAATCCCTTCATTTGGGTGCCTTGATCCAGCTCTCTCTGAATCTAGGCAGGGGGAGATGCCTCATGTAGATGTGAGATTGCCTGCTGCTGCCATTTCTTCAGTTCCTACTGCTGCTGCTGTTGTTACTCAAGCTCCAGTTTCACCACCTCAAGTTTATGTCTTCTCAGTGGACCTCAGGTCCTTATTATCAGTCTTTGATTCAGCTTATTTCAGCTATCTTCCAGTGAGTAATGCAGTACAGCCATCAGAGGATCTTTCCAAGGCCATTGTGCCCTTCTCAAGTTGTGACACCAGTGTTATAAATTCTTTTGTACTTTCAGTTTATGCTGCTAGTTCTGTTGTTGTTGCTACTCCTGCTGAGCCTTCTGTTCCCAGTGATCTTACTGCTGCAAATGCTGCTGAGCTTTCTGTTTTTTCTGATGTTGCTGATGTTCCAGTTCCTGAGGATATGTAGACAGAGGCATATGATTTTGAGCCTACTGTTAGTGCTGATGTTGTTGTATCTGAAACTGTCTTATCTAAATCTGTTGCTACTCCAGCTGTTGTTGTCATTACTGCTGCACCCCCTGCTGATGTTGAATCTATTGTCTCTGAAAGTAGTATATCTGAAACTGCTGATATTTTTGTATCTGAAAGTTTTGTATCTGTTTTTCTTACTGCTGCTACAACTGCTGTCGCATCTGCTCCAACCCAACTTCAGAAAGATTATCTGAAAAAGATTGATGCTTTATATGATGAGCAAAGCTCTGAAAGTGATGAATATAGGACTGATTCTGATGATTCTTCAGCTACCATAGCCAGGAAAAGAAAAGCAAGGAGCAAGGCTATGAAAAGAGTTCCCCTAGCCAAAGTCAAAGATACAAATGACATACCTTATTACATTCTTCATGACTGCCCCATTACTGAACATTGGATGCAATATTTCAAGAATCAACTCAAGGCTATGAAGAAGAAGAGGAAGTATGAGAAAGGATCTTCTCAGTTTCATCATCCCCCTCCACCTCCTCCTCCTGATGCAGGTGCAGGTGGAAGCTCAGCTACTCATCCTTCTGCTAGAAGCCAAACCCCCTATCAGCCCCATGCTAGATCTCAATATAGGGGAAGCCAGTCCATAGGTTCTCAATCAAGGAGAGGAAGTTATAGAGGAAGCCAAAGGGAATTCCAAGTCTATTCAAAAGGCTATTCAAGGCAACATCCATACTCTAGGGAAGGACAAGCTTCATCAGATACAACCTCAGGTCCTTTTCCTTACAAGTTAAAAGAAGTAGTCTCATCCAGAGCTCCTCAAGATAATCCTTCCAACAGATATGAGCCTCCAGTGCCCTTTGAGGATCCAGAAAATAATCCTACTGCATGGACTGTCAGGATGAAAGAATTAGCTGCCTTGGATCAAATTAAGAAAGCCAGAGAGCAAGGCAAGGACACCTCCAGCATTACTACATTGTCAGAGCAAAGAAAAAAGGAACTTGAAAGATATGCCTCCAGCAAATTTTTTGATTCAGAAAGATATATGGAGCTGCACCCTGAAGCTGTGGTACCAAGGCCCAAACAACAAACATCTTTAGGTGCGGCAGATGACAGAAGGTCAAAGAAAGAAGCTCTTAACCCTAATAGAGAAATTAAACTTATAAAGAGCAAGGAGAAGGAATAATTATGTAAGGTGACAATTATTCTGATTTCTAAATTCTGTCTGGGATATTATATCTGTGATTCTGCTATGTTGTTGTTTATTGTTGTTTGATATTGTTGTTCTTTAATTTCTCCAATTTCTGTAGATAGTAATCCTAACTCAAATAGGGGGAGATTGTTGGAACACCCTATTACTAATTTGGGTCAGGATCACTATGTCTTTAGGAAACCTGTTTTTGACCTCATTGTATAGATCTAAAGGTCAATTAGAATTGAGTCTAAGAGTTAGTAGTTAGGTTTGGAAGTTGCCCTCAAGACCAAGGTTTTTCTATTTAGAGACTAAGTCATTTCGTCGAGCTCCAATCGATAATCGTTGAGCTCACTTCGACGGATCGTCGAACTCCATTCAACGATCGTTGAGCTCAACTTCAACAAATCGTCGAACTCCATTCGACGATCTTCGAGCTCAGTTCGACGATCTTGACTCCAGTATTGATTCTCTATCTCTGAGCTCAGTTCGACGATAGTTGAGCTCAGATCGACGATCTATGTTGTTGTATAAGTCCAAATCGCTGAGCTCAGTTCAACGATAGTAGAGCTCAGTTCGACGTTTTTCTGAAGAGTTAAATGATTTTCAAGATTCAAATTCAGAACAGTTAAGGAGTTATTGTCAGCAATTAATTCAGAAGATCTTGTAGTCGTTTTCATTTATTTTGGACCAAGTTTCAAGGGATTATCAAGGAATGTTTCTTTGGACTTCCCCCAGAAGACAATTGCAATTAAGGAGTCAATTAATGACAGGCCAACGACTATTCTGGACAGAGGATCATTTTCTATTCAGAAAGAAGGAATAAAAGACAAGATTTTTTGAATCTCTCATACAACACAGATAAGCAGAACAAGAAGAACAAGAACAAAATTTTCTCTGGAACAACATCCTTCTCAACACCAACTATTCACAAGAGAAAAAGAGAAAGAGTTGTAGACATTCTCTATCTCAAGATTCATATAAGAACACACAACCAAGGAGATCAACCAACTGAAATATTCAGATCTCTGTTGATTCAAGTGTTCAAGGCCATCATCATTCAAAGACTTCAGACACCTAACATTTCAGCTATTGCTGAAATCATCAATTGCTGGAGATCAATCTCTGAAGGCCTATCACCCTACAGCAAAGCTTCATTTCCTGAACATCTCAAGAACTCAGGGGGAGCTTTGACAACATCAATATCCACATAGTCTTCTCAGCTGCTTTGAGAAAGAGAAGACTTCCATCACTCTCTCATCCCCATCTCTGTAAAGGGTTTTTCAAACTCCCTTCAAAAGTTTGTGTGTGGTTTTTGAGCACCTTATCAAAAGCTCATTGGTGGCAAGACACCTGATCAAAAAATCTGATTTGGTTTTTGAGCACCTTATCAAAAGCTCATTGGTGCCCAGGACACCTGATCAACTCATCCTGCAGTGGATTCCTACATAGGGTAGTAGAAGAGTGGATGTACCCAAGTTTAGGGGAACCACTATAGCTCCTTGTGTCTTCTGGCTTGCTTGTCTTTATTTTTGTTTCTGCCTGTGATTGGTTTGTGATCTGTGATTAGTTTCTTTTGTAGATTGTGATTAGATAGCTGCTGTGTTTAGATTTACTATTTGCTTCCCTGTTCACTCAGATTACAATAATTGTTGTAAAAAGTTTTTAAGCACCATACTCTATTCACCCCCCCCCTCTAGAGTATATCAGATCTAACTCGCACTTTCACCATATATATACCTAGTTGGGGACAACGGAGAGGATGTTCCACTTAGACTTTCCTCCGGATGTTTCGAGCGCCTTTCACATTCTCGAAACAGCTCCCCTCTGGCGCTCGTTCGCGATTCTAGGGTTCGCCTTCGTTCCCGATAGTCGCCGTCATTCTCCTTTATTTTTTGCGACTGTTCTTCTCCGCCTCCTACTTCCTTCGCCGTTGGAGAACGAAGGAGTGAAGGACGACGTCTTCGCTCTATTAGCCGCCTACAAAGGGCTCGCTGTCGCGTTCGCTTTCGCGGAACAAAGGGTTCGTCGTCACCGTTCTCAGCATCCTGATCGTCGATCGCTCTTGGGCCTTTCGCGTCCCTTTGAAGCCGCCTGCTTGGGCTCGCCGTCGCATTCGCCGCCGCTGAACAAAGGGCTCGCTGTCGCGTCTTCCCCGTCGCGGAACCAGGGCTTGCGTTCGACGATTTCCTTTTTCAGTCGTCGATCGCATTTCCCGTTCGACGATTGCCTAGCAGTTCGTCGGTCGACGATTCCCGGTCGACGTTTCCCGGTCAACGATTCCCGGTCGACGATTCCCGGTCGACGATTCCCGGTCGACGATTGCGCTTTTCGTTCGACGATCGACAAGCGCTCGACGATTGCGTATTCCCGTTCGACGATCGCGCGGAGTTCGACGATCGCGCGGAGTTCGACGATCGATTTTTCCCAGTCGTCGATCGCATTCTTCCAGTCGTCGATCACGTCTTCCCGATCATCGATCGCCTCTTCCAGTCGACGATCACCAAGCAGTTCCTGCCGCTCCACTTAGGGCTTCTCCTGACGTTGGAGCCGTCGCCCCTTCCCTGCTGCCTTGACTATTCCGGCAAGGTTGCCGATCCAGTGGAGATCCCCTCGACTCTCTGCCTATTTCCCGTGAAGCAATGAGGAACTTTAGCCTCTCCTCTCCTGTGCCCATGAACAAATTGGAGAAGTTCACAGTCACAGAGTTCAACGATTGGAAGTTGAACACCCAGTTCGGGATGAAATACCTGAACGTATTCTACACCATCAAGTCTACTCGTGCTGACGTTGCTGGGACTGAAGATGAGGCGCATTGGGTCGAAGATGAGGACTTTTGCAGGGATTACCTGCTGAACTGCCTCTCCTCCAGCCTGGCCAAGAACTACATCAAAATGCAGTCTGCTAAGGAGATCTAGGAAGCACTGGAGGAGCACTTCAAGCAGGAGGAGGACCTCTCCAAGGCTCATCTGGTGGACAAGTTCCACTCCTTCAGCTTCGACGAGGAGAAGGCCATTCTCCCTCAGGTATCCGAATTTGAAAATTTGGTTGATTCCCTGCATAGCGAGTCTATTAGTCTGCCAGATAGTTTTGTTGCGGGCACAATTGTGTATAAGTTGCCCTCCTCGTGGTACAATTTCAAAACGGAGATGTACCGCAAGAAGATGCAGGTTGGTCTTAACGACCTCAAGCGTTTCATACGCATTGAGGACGAGAATAGGACGAAGCACGCCTTGGAAGCTGTTGGCAAGCAGAAGGCTGCTGCCAACATGATTTCAAGCTCTAAGCGTGCTCCTCCCCCTCACAAGACCAAAACGCCTCGTAGTAGCCCCCAGGTTGCAGGACTGAGTAGACCCTCTAAGAAATTTAAGGGTAAATGTTTTAACTGCAACAAGTGGGGACACTGCGCATCTGACTGCAAGTTACCGAGGAAGGAAAAAACTAAGGCACCACAAGAGGGCAACCAGCCCCATCTGGTTAGCCAAGCTGAGCCATCCGACTTTGTTGTCATGGTCGGACACGAACAGGCCAGCACAGAGTGGTTCCTGGATTCTGGGGCAACGTGTCATGTTTGCAACAATGCTAATCTCTTGACAGGGCTGAAGAATGCAAAGGAATCAGTGACTGTAGCAGATGGAGGAACAGCTGACGTATTGAAGGTGTGGAACACAGCTCTAATGCTCTCCTCATGTAAGTCTTTACTTTTAAAGAACGTAAAATTTATTCCTTCTTTATCTGTTAACTTAGTGTCTATTAGTTTATTGTGTGATGCTGGTATGTCAGTTAACTTCTGTAGCAGTAGAGTGACTCTGTCAGTCAACTCTCACTACTTTGGATGTGCTTACGTCCAAAATAGGATGTACCGTCTGAGTCTAGCCAATGAGATAGTGCAACAAGTTCAATTGAATTTAGTTAGCCCTAGGACTCTACATGAGAGACTAGGACACGTAAACTACAGGAAAATGTTCCAAGTCGCTAGAACTCACAAGATCACATTAGACACTAAGTCTACTCTTGGAAAATGTGAAGTGTGTGCTCAGACTAAGATCACTAGGAAACCTTTTGACACGGTTACTAGGAGCACAACACCTCTTGAACTTATACATTCCAATATTTGTGACTTTAAGAGTTTTGTCACTAGAGGTGGAAGGAAGTATATGATCACGTTCATAGATGACTGCACAAGTTTTTGTCATATTTCGTTGCTTAAAACTAAAGACGAAGCGTTTGAAAAATTTTGCCTTTTCAAAACCAGGGTAGAAAACCAATTAAGCATGAAACTAAGGAGATTTAGGAGTGATAGAGGAGGAGAATATATGTCCAGTGAGTTCAGATGCTTCCTTGCTTCACAGGGCATCATAGCAGAAACCACTGCTCCTTACTCCCCCCAATCTAACGGCATAGCCGAGCGCAAGAATAGAACGTTAACAGAGATGTTTAACTCTATGTTGCTCACTGCAGGCATGCCTTCCGCTTATTGGGGAGAAGCAGTCCTGACTGCGAATCATATTCTGAATAAAGTTCCTCACGCTAAGTTAGAGGTTACACCCTACGAGCTTTGGTTTAAGCGACCCCCGTCTTTAACTAGACTTAGGACCTGGGGTTTTATAGCCTATGTCAGGGTTCCTGACCCTAGACGGTCTAAGGTTGGACCTAGGACCAATACATGTGTCTACTTAGGTTATGCTGAAGATAGTGCTGCAGATAGGTTTCTTGATATTTCTAATAATATCATAATAGAATCTAGGGATGCAGTGTTCTTCAAGGATAAATTTCTCAAAGAGATGCAAGCAACTATTACTGAGGAAGATCCTGAATTAGTACCGAGCACCTCCTATTTCGTTCCGGTAGATAACTCTGGCCTAGAGTTTAGGAGGACTTCCGTGAGAGAGAGAACCCCCAGAACCTTCAGTAGTGATTTTGTCACTTACCACGTTGAGGATGATCCATCTACCTTTAAGGAAGCGATGAGATCAAGGGATTCCCTACTCTGGAAAGAAGCTATTGAGGATGAGATGAACTCTCTCCTTCAGAACGACACCTGGTCATTAGTTGATAAGCCAACATGGGCTAAAACTGTAGGGTGCAAGTGGGTTCTGAAAAGGAAGCTAAATCCCGATGGTAGCGTAGCTAAGTATAAAGCACGCCTGGTGGCTAAAGGTTTCACACAAGTAAGCGGAGTAGACTATTTTGATGTATACTCACCCGTGTGTCACTTAGCAACAATTAGGGTTCTTCTTGCTATTTTGGCCATTGAGAACTTTGTTATTCATCAAATGGATGTTAAGACTACGTTCTTGAACGGAGATCTGACCGAAGAGATCTACATGACTCAACCTGAAGGTTTCATTGTAGATGGTCACGAAAACAAGGTCTGTAAGCTTTTAAAGTCGCTATACGGATTAAAACAAGCACCGAAAGTATGGCATGAGAAGTTTGACTATACTGTAAAGAACATGGGATTCATGTCGAGTCTCTCGGACAAATGTCTTTACATACGTCATAGATCAGACACAGTCGCCATAATATGCTTGTACATGGATGATATGCTGATTCTTGGTTCTGATCAATCCGCGGTGGATGATGTTAAGTCAGAACTAATGCAGACGTTTAACATTAAAGACCTCGGTGTAGTTGACACTATACTAGGTATGCAAGTGAGCTTTGGGAAACATGGCATTTCCCTAAGTCAAAGCCACTACATCCAGTCCATGTTGGACACTTGGGGATACAGTGAACGTAAAGCGGCTGAGACACCATACGATTATTCTACCCGCTTAAAGCCCAATGCTGGAGCTGCGGTTCGACAGTTAGATTATTCTAAACTTCTTGGTAGCCTCATGTACGCTATGGTCTGTACGAGACCTGACATAGTCTTTACGGTCGGCATGTTAAGTAGGTTCACTAGCAATCCTGGCCAAGACCATTGGGATGCCCTCGATAGGCTGATGCGATATTTAAAGCACACCCGACAGTATGTTTTATGTTATAGTGGTCATCCTCCACTTCTGGAAGGATATTCTGATGCATCATGGTGCTCAGAAATAAACGACAGCAAGTCCACTAGTGGATTCCTCTTCACACTAGGAGGAGCAGTTGTAGCCTGGAAGTCCAAGAGACAGTCGTGCATTGCACTCTCATCTATGGAATCCGAACTCTATGCTCTAGCTTCAGTTGGTGAAGAGGCAGAGTGGATAAGAGATTTGGTGATGGACATTCCACTGTCGAGCCTGAAACTGAGTTCTGTTGCAGTTTACTGTGACAATAAGGCTACTAAAACGATTGCTACGAACACGTTATTCAATAGCAAAAGAAGGCAACTACAGATGAAACAATCCTGGTTGACCTCCCTTACGAGTCAAGGGATTGTGAACCTCGTTGATGTGAGGTCAAAAGATAATGTTGCAGACGCCCTTACTAAATGATTAAATAGAGCTCTCACAATCAAAACATCGGGGGAAATGGGATTAAAGTTCATAGAAATATGAAACTTTCCTCCAACGTTTATGTTTTGATACGTACGAGCCTATAGCTGTCAACATTCAAGCATCTAAATAGTAACAGACTGAAAACCCCAAATAATTTCTTGATGAAAACCCAAGATGGTTGGATGCTGGTTATTTCACACTTGATAACCCTAATGTCCTCTCATTGTAAGTAGACTCAAGAGTTATTCAACTGAGAATTGAAAGTCGTTGTAAATGTTAACCTAAATATTATTGGTCACAGCACATTATTCCACATTTGATAATGTTGCACGTGATGTGTGCCCACATGTGTTGGTGAGGCACATAGTGATCCGTAATGAGTAAGTTAACATGACTAGTCCTAGTTAGACTGTATGAGATGCTGACAGAGTTACTTCACCATTACTAGAAGTGCTAAGCTCATTTAGTAAGAGCTAGTTTACTTTAAATGTTACTGCATATGTTTATGAATTCATAGAGTCTGACTCATGAAATTCCTTGTATGCTACGATGGAGATTATGGAGGAGTTGTATACCTGGACATAGATGACGATGATCTACTAGATGAGTAGAATCATCAAACGTTTAATTCATGTCTTTATTTTGTAATAATTATTCAGACTATGTTTTGGACAGCATCTGTGTGATGGTTTGCCGTTTAGGCAAAACCTTTATTTTGTTTTATTAGTATGATCTGTCCTGAGTGTTTTTTGTTTAGTTTGGATTATTATTTTGTCTACACTCCAGCACCCCGAAACGTCACCGTTATTTGTCACGAATATAGGAGGAGATTGTAAGAGTATATTCGGATGAATAACGGGCTTGGGGGCTTTGCGCGGATAAACCTTAGGTTTAGCCATATATATACCTAGCTGGGGCAACGGAGAGGATGTTCCACTTAGACTTTCCTCCGGATATTTCGAGAGCCTTTCACAAGTAGTAGAGAGGGGGAAAAGAGAGAAGAAAGAAGGGAGAGAGGAGGGAATGTGAAGAGAACTGAGAGAGGGATAACGAGTGAGAGGTCGAGAGGGGGAGAGATGTATTTTTTTAAAAAATAAAAAACTGTTATATTGATTTATAAATTTTTACGGTCATTTTGAGTACCATATTTATATGCTGCGGACGCAGCCCGCCTTGATGCGGACGCAGCCCGCCTTGATGTGGACGCAACCCATCTTGATGCGGGCGCAACCCGCAGCGATGCATCAAGCACGGAGGAAGCCCGTGCGGAAGCGAGCGATGCCCGTGCGGAAGCGGGCGAAGCCCGTGCGGAAGTGGGCGAAGCCCGTGCGAAAGCGGGCAAAGCCCGTGCGAAAGCGGCTGAAGCCCGTGCGGAAGCGGGCGAAGCCCGTATTGATGTGGTCGAAGGCTGCCCGAGAGCATTGAGCACTGGCATAGCCCGTGCGAAGATGCTCATATATATATATATATATATATATATATATAAACTATATTAAAAATAATGAGACCTGCAAATAGCATGAGTTCATAAATCAAATAATTTATATTGTGCGTTGAATCTGAATTGATTTTTCAGCCACCATTCCATCAACAACAAGTTTCCTATAACTGTCATATCCCAACCCTAATCCCGCAATCTACCCCGCACGCAGAAAAAAAACTTCAACGCTCTTCTCGCTATTTGCAGTGAATTCAGTTAGTGAATAGCAATTTCTGCGAGTGAATTGTAAATTCGGTGAGTGAATAGTGAAGCTTGTCGAGAGGTAAGTTTGTTTTGTGATTCTCTTTTCATAAGACTAGCATTGCTGCTAGTCTAGTTATTTATACTATTTATGATATTATACTGAACTATTTTGAGTTGTGGGTGTTAGTGCAATGTACGACTACCACAGTGCTTGTTTTGTGAATCGTTACACCTGGTGGGTTTCCCCGGTGTTGGTTTGTGATTGGGTGTGTTGGGAAGGTTACCACCACCGCGGGTGACGGTCTTTTCCCGGTTCTGGGTGTGTCAAGAAAGAAGACCACCATCTTTGGGCCCTTGTGAATATATGTGACCGTCGATGTGTGGGGGATTTTTCCAGCACCGCGTGTACTGGTTATTTTTCCGGTGTTAATGCTTGCTCAATGATGAGCTAATCAATCTATATCAATATATTTACTCATATATATGTTTTATTAATGCGTAGATTTTTATCGCACTTGGTGCAACTTTGTATATCTAATTCCATGTGAGTTCTTTCTTGCTGATTAAGTCATGGTTGAGTGCTTATATTTTTCTTTCAGCTATTCTGTCTTGTATTAGTAACCCTTTTGACTACTCTTGTTTATTTACATTTGGTCTTTTATTGCCACTTGTACATTCTTGGTAAGACGTTCTTTTCTTTTGAATTTCTCATACTCGAAGCAGTAGTAGTCTGAGCAACAAAGTTTGTGGTTTCTGGCATGGGCTTTAGTGGCAGTGGTTTTTTTCCCTCACCTTTGTGAGGTAGTTTTGTTGTCTTCCTTTTGTTTAGACATACATTTAGGTTATGTGGGGTTCGTGTTAGGTTATAGACTATTTGCTAGCTTTTATGTTATTTCTTGCTGAGCTGTTTTGTCTACTTGCTCTCTGCAAAGGTTTTATGTTAGGTTACATGTTAGTTATTTTCAAATTATAAAAAGATTAACATTTTTATCTCATACTCATAGCATCTCTTTCAATCAAATATCAATCTATTTTAAAGGCTTATAAAAGTATTTTTGTGCTCATACTAAATCTTGAAGTGTGCATATCATGAGTTATCTTTTGAGTCTTCATGTTCATGTAGGATGATAAATGAATTCAGCCAAAATATTTTTTGCTGCGTATATGTATATTTCTATCCATGGATTAGTTGATTCATTGTACCGAGGGACACGGTTACTAAAACATAACACAAACTATACTTCCATCACAACTATTTATGATTTTCATGAAAAGTATTAGGAGTAGGTTCTTGCATGAGCGTCTGCAGTTGTCTCATGCACGGCATGACATCACAACGCGTATTTTCTCTTGCTCTGATGAATTGCTAAATGTTGAGAAAATGCGGGTTGTGACAATGGGGGTTGTAGCGCGAGATTCTGGCGGAGCCTTGCTTGATTGGCGGGTGAGCTGCTTTCCCCATGTGGTTTGCCCAGTGATGGTGGAGGCTCTCGCGATTCGTCTGGCGGTTGATCTTGCCTTGTCAAGGGGATGGAGTGTGGTTTAGTTTAAGGGCGATTGTGCCCCTCTTATCAAGAATTTGCAGGGAGAGTTGTGCCATCATCAGTGGACTGGCCTATTGTGAGGCACATCCGCTTTGTGGTCTGGCGTCATTTTTGTTTTCTTTTGCGGGTGGCTTATGTTGTAGTCGTTATTTCTTTTAATGAGCCCTCTTGCCTCCCTCCCCATGTATTTGACCTGTTGGTTTTGGACATACATGAATGAAAAGGTGTATTCTGGTTTCAAAAAAAAAGATACATTTTTAATGGAGTGAAATGGGAGCATGCTGCTCTTATATCTGCAGGCATGAACATATTAATCCGTCAAATTCCATGCTGCACACAAATATTAATCCCATCACCCAATCTCAGCCATGTAGTAAGATGAAAAACTAGGATGAAATTTTAAGAAAACAAAATCTTAAACAACCATGAATTGAATGATTCTTATTAATTTCCACCAAAAGAGAGGCCAAAAAAGAAGCAATGTGATCCTCTGGATCATCCGAGACTAGCGAAAAACAGTTCGGGCTGCCGGAAAACTAGGCCGGACGACCGGAGCACCGACTCGAAGAGGGCGAAAAACTCCACTGCCACCAAACCCGCCTCATGAAACCTGCAGATACACTTCCTCATTACAACCCCAAGCACTATGGAGATAACGGCATCCCAGTTAACCATCTCTCTCTCTCCCTCTCCAGCGAAACTTCACTGAAGGAGTCTATAAAAGGGAAGAGAGATGAGAGAATTTTCATTTAAAAGGAAACAAGCATTGTAAATGAGGATGAGTTCGATAGGCTGTACATGCAGGCATCCAGCCACTGCCCAAAATAGATTTATCATTTATGGTGCGTGTTTGGCTGGGCGGATGCGCAGACCGCGGAAATCGACCGTGCATAGGTTAATGCGGTCGTGGTCGGTGCGGATTTCCTCGGCGGAACCAAATCCAACCTTACTCTTCTTCCTTGTCCAACCATTTAGGATCTGTTAGACGCGGCGTCTTTGCTCCGATAAATTTGGACAAAAAAAATCCATGATATGAGAACTGTTATGATTGTTCTAAGAAATGATCAGTACTAAGAAATTAAGTAAATTTTCAACATAAAAAATGGATGTTTCATGGGTGAGATAGGGCGTTCTCGAACGACAGTTTATAGCCACGATGTTCATGACGGCTACCGCCTTAACAACTAGCTGGTTACTAAACATGAGCAAGGTCAGTGGGTCACAAATCTACACATATGAATGTCAAAGGTCAAAATTTGAGTCATGTTAGGGCGATGTACGCTTTGTTGGGAACCGGATAACATTTAGGCTCCGTTTGGCACGGCGGTGGCTGTTGTGGTTATGGTGGTTATAAATTGTCATTCGTGAACACTCAATCCCACCTTAGAAACTTCAGCCACTTTTATGTTCAAAACTATTTTTTTTTCTTGATGGCAACCATAACCATTGTCATGCAAAACATACATTCAATAATAATGACAATTTTTTCCCCAACTTAATTACGAGAGCAAAAACGCTACCATTGTCATGCCAAACATCGATCTTCGAAAGATTTTTCAAGAGCTCTTGTGCATGGGAGGCAAGGTGGGAGGAGATGAAGGTGAAATGGAAGGAGGGCTCATGGCTCTATTTATAGTTTTTCGGGGTGGTTATATGGTTATTTGCACATCATAGTCGAATTATGTGTTATATGCAGACAAAATTCTTATAATTTATGACATATTTTAGTGGAATTATTATACGCACAACCATCATAATATTTGGGTTGTTACACGACGATTGGACAGTGGAGATTCGGCAGCCGCCAAGGGGCAGATCGGAGGAGAACTGGCTGGCGGAGCGATTGGGCCGACCGACGTCCTCGTCGGCCGGTGGAGGGGTTGGTTGGGTGGTCGGCCGAGGAGGCCGACTGAGCGCCTGGCCGGGCACGGCCATGCGGCCGACTGAGAGGATGCATGTGCGGTCACACAGCCGAACGTGGCGGCCCATCGGTGTCTCGGCGTCGGTATGGCGGCAGGCCCCTTGACCTCATGACCGAGAGTGCGGAATGCGCAGTGGCGCGACCACGCGACGACTGCTGGTCTGGAGATCGTTTGGCCTCGCGTCCACGTGCTCTAAGTTCACGACGGTGGCGGTGTGGCCGCGCAACCTAATGGTCGCCCGACATCACTACCACGCAGCTGAGGGGCCGTGCAGCGGCAGCCGGCTGGGGTGCCGCCCCCAACTTGGTCGCACGGTGGCGGCCGCCCGTGGGGGTGGGATGAGGAGGGCAGTCTTGCAACGATCGGTCGGGGGGCGCCGGGTAATGCGGCGGTTTTGCCGCGCGTGGCGGTTAGTGGTGCCCATGCCCCCATCATGAGTTTAGTGGGGTTGACTTCGGTCAACCCCACTTAGCCTTCCATGACCCCCTCTAAGTTATTGGATGATGTGGGGATTTCGACTATTCGCAGCCTGAAATCTCTATAAATTAAGGGTGTCAGATGTGTGGTGGGACCTCCGTGCTGGAGCCTTGGGTCATTTTTTGAGTTCTAAGTTTTCAGTCAGTCAAGCTTGCTAGGAGAAGTAAGTGTGCAGTCACCCCTTCCCCAAGGATCCGAACTCCACGGAAGCCGGTTCTCGGTTTCAACATAAAGGTCTCAGGTACAATAAAGGCGCAGTCCCTATACGCCCAGCGTCTCACATCAGACAGAGATCATAAAATCCAAACAAACAAGTGCACAAGGAGCTAAATAATGCTCTGAATATAGATAGCAAAAACAAAGAAATTTAATAAAGCTCTAACAATCGTCATCCATAAGATCATCATGATCTGGATCCTAGACTACCAGTGCTCCTCCTGAACCGTCATCCCCTGCAATTTCAACAGAGAATTTCATTTTAAAATGAATTCAATCCTTTGAAAATTTACATATATCTAGTTCTTTTATAAGAACTTAGTATTATTTTCATTATTATTTGTTGGGAGGACATCTTCATAGAGACTCATAGATTGACCTCAGAATTCGTTATCTGTTTCCAAACGAAATGATTTACGGACTTTTGGATACCGCAGTTATATCTATGATCCTATATGGAATGTCGTGGTTACCGCCCTTCTAAAGTTAACTGGAACTCATCAAGTTTGGAATGGAACCAATTTCTAGAAGAAGAGACCAGTCAAGTCAGAGTATGCTATCAAGTTTGGAATAACACTCTCCTTCAAGGCAACAACCGAATCCAGATGAAGTTGTTAGCATCAAGTTTGGAGTGAAACAACTTACCAAACCCGAAATCAACAACCAAGAGCATCAACAGAGCATAACATGTATAACATCCCGACTTTTATTGGGCCACCAGAGCCCTAGTAGGCCCGATAAAAGTGACCCGAGTCCTACCCATAACCTGGTAGAAGGTAACCTTAAGCGAGAAATGGAGCTAGAGAGTTCCGATTTGAGTTCTGTCAATTCTTGTGGTATCGTATAGTTAGTACAAACACATCGAAACTCGTTTTTTTGGACACCGAGGTCATATAGTAGATATGATCATCCCTCGTAAAACGTAGCGAAGACAAGATTTTGAATATCGGTCTAGAGAACCCCGATTTGAGTTCTGTCAGCTCTTATGGCCTCGTATACACAATACAAGCACGTCAGAACTCGTTGCATCACAATCCAAGGTCTAACGATGAATATAGACATTTTGACCGATTTAGTGAGCCGCGACGCGCAGATTTTGGACTTTTACCAAACAAACTCTGATTCAACCCCAGTCATTGGCTCTAGACACGTATGGTTAATACAAAGTCAACAGAAGTCATCCCGGATAATTTTGACGATGAATAGTCAACACTAGGTCAAATCAAGCAAATTTGTGCACTGAAAAGCGTGCGCACACAAATTGTAACACGACACCCCAACTTTGACCCGACCCCGATATCTTGGACCCACTTTGACTTTGACCAGCATGGGGGACCCACCCAAGGTTTGACTTTGGTCAAACCCCCCTAAAAGTCCAATTTTTTGATTTTTTTCCAAAAGAGACACACACCTCCTCCTCATTAATGGTCTAAGGCCCTTCTCCCTCTCACCCTTGTCCACCAATCAACACCAAGGAATTGAAGACGTTGACAGAGCAAGCTTCACTCAACGCCAAGGGAGGAAGGCGTCAAGAGCGCAATCTTCACTCAACGCCAAGGGCGGAAGGCATCGACAGCGCAAGCTTCACTCAACGCCAAGGGCAGAAGGCCATGACAGCTCAAGCTTCACTCAACGCCAAGGGCGGAAGCGTTGACAGCGCAAGCTTCACTCAACGCCAAGAGCGGAAGGGGTCCTGCTCGGCTTCTAGAGCCCTTTCGCCTCAGAAGATCCCACAAAGTACTGATCCTGGAGAGGGGACCCGCTCATCGAATCCTAGAGAGGGGCAGCCGCCAAGGGGCCGATCGGAGGAGAACTGGCTGGCGGAGCGATTGGGCCGACCGACGTCCTCGTCGGCCGGTGGAGGGGTTGGTTGGGTGGTCGGCCGAGGAGGCCGACTGAGCGCCTGGCCGGGCACGGCCATGCGGCCGACTGAGAGGATGCATGTGCGGTCACACAGCCGAACGTGGCGGCCCATCGGTGTCTCGGCGTCGGTATGGCGGCAGGCCCCTTGACCTCATGACCGAGAGTGTGGAATGCGCAGTGGCGCGACCACGCGACGACTGCTGGTCTGGAGATCGTTTGGCCTCGCGGCCACGTGCTCTAAGTTCACGACGGTGGCGGTGTGGCCGCGCAACCTAATGGCCGCCCGACATCACTACCACGCAGCTGAGGGGCCGTGCAGCGGCAGTCGGCTGGGGTGCCGCCCCCAACTTGGTCGCACGGTGGCGGCCGCCCGTGGGGGTGGGATGAGGAGGGCAGTCTTGCAACGATCGGTCGGGGGCGCCGGGTAGTGCGGCGGTTTTGCCGCGCGTGGCGGTTAGGGGTGCCCATGCCCCCATCATGAGTTTAGTGGGGTTGACTTCGGTCAACCCCACTTAGCCTTCCATGACCCCCTCTAAGTTAGTGGATGATATGGGGATTTCGACTATTCGCAGCCTGAAATCTCTATAAATTAAGGGTGTCAGATGTGTGGTGGGACCTCCGTGCTGGAGCCTTGGGTCATTTTTTGAGTTCTAAGTTTTCAGTCAGTCAAGCTTGCTAGGAGAAGTAAGTGTGCAGTCACCCCTTCCCCAAGGATCCGAACTCCACGGTAGCCGGTTCTCGGTTTCAACATAAAGGTCTCAGGTACAATAAAGGCGCAGTCCCTATACGCCCAGCGTCTCACATCAGACAGAGATCATAAAATCCAAACAAACAAGTGCACAAGGAGCTAAATAATGCTCTGAATATAGATAGCAAAAACAAAGAAATTTAATAAAGCTCTAACAGTCGTCATCCATAAGATCATCATGATCTGGATCCTAGACTACCAGTGCTCCTCCTGAACCGTCATCCCCTGCAATTTCAACAGAGAATTTCATTTTAAAATGAATTCAATCCTTTGAAAATTTACATATATCTAGTTCTTTTATAAGAACTTAGTATTATTTTCATTATTATTTGTTGGGAGGACATCTTCATAGAGACTCATAAATTGACCTCAGAATTCGTTATCTGTTTCCAAACGAAATGATTTACGGACTTTTGGATACCGCAGCTATATCTATGATCCTATATGGAATGTCGTGGTTACCGCCCTTCTAAAGTTAACTGAAACTCATCAAGTTTGGAATGGAACCAATTTCTAGAAGAAGAGACCAGTCAAGTCAGAGTATGCTATCAAGTTTGGAATAACACTCTCCTTAAAGGCAACAATCGAATCCAGATGAAGTTGTTAGCATCAAGTTTGGAGTGAAACAACTTACCAAACCCGAAATCAACAACCAAGAGCATCAACAGAGCATAACATGTATAACATCCCGACTTTTATTGGGCCACCAGAGCCCTAGTAGGCCCGATAAAAGTGACCCGAGTCCTACCCATAACCTGGTAGATGGTAACCTTAAGCGAGAAATTGAGCTAGAGAGTTCCGATTTTAGTTCTGTCAATTCTTGTGGTATCGTATAGTTAGTACAAACACATCAAAACTCGTTTTTTTGGACACCGAGGTCATATAGTAGATATGATCATCCCTCGTAAAACGTCGCGAAGACAAGATTTTGAATATCGGTCTAGAGAACCCCGATTTGAGTTCTGTCAGCTCTTATGGCCTCGTATACACAATACAAGCACGTCAGAACTCGTTGCATCACAATCCAAGGTCTAACGATGAATATAGACATTTTGACCGATTTAGTGAGCCGCGACGCGCAGATTTTGGACTTTTACCAAACAAACTCTGATTCAACCCCAGTCATTGGCTCTAGACACGTATGGTTAATACAAAGTCAACAGAAGTCATCCCGGATAATTTTGACGATGAATAGTCAACACTAGGTCAAATCAAGCAAATTTGTGCACCGAAAAGCGTGCGCACACAAATTGTAACACGACACCCCAACTTTGACCCGACCCCGATATCTTGGACCCACTTTGACTTTGACCAGCATGGGGGACCCACCCAAGGTTTGACTTTGGTCAAACCCCCGTAAAAGTCCAATTTTTTGATTTTTTTCCAAAAGAGACACACACCACCTCCTCATTAATGGTCTAAGGCCCTTCTCCCTCTCACCCTTGTCCACCAATCAACACCAAGGAATTGAAGACGTTGACAGAGCAAGCTTCACTCAACGCCAAGGGAGGAACGCGTCAAGAGCGCAATCTTCACTCAACGCCAAGGGCGGAAGGCATCGACAGCGCAAGCTTCACTCAACACCAAGGGCGGAAGGCCATGACAGCTCAAGCTTCACTCAACGCCAAGGGCGGAAGCGTTGACAGCGCAAGCTTCACTCAACGCCAAGAGCGGAAGGGGGCCTGCTCGGCTTCTAGAGCCCTTTCGCCTCAGAAGATCCCACAAAGTACTGATCCTGGAGAGGGGACCCGCTCATCGAATCCTAGAGAGGGGCAGCCGCCAAGGGGCCGATCGGAGGAGAACTGGCTTGCGGAGCGATTGGGCCGACCGACGTCCTCGTCGGCCGGTGGAGGGGTTGGTTGGGTGGTCGGCCGAGGAGGCCGACTGAGCGCCTGGCCGGGCACGGCCATGCGGCCGACTGAGAGGATGCATGTGCGGTCACACAGCCGAACGTGGCGGCCCATCGGTGTCTCGGCGTCGGTATGGCGGCAGGCCCCTTGACCTCATGACCGAGAGTGCGGAATGCGCAGTGGCGCGACCACGCGACGATTGCTGGTCTGGAGATCGTTTGGCCTCGCGGCCACGTGCTCTAAGTTCACGACGGTGGCGTTGTGGCCGCGCAACCTAATGGCCGCCCGACATCACTACCACGCAGCTGAGGGGCCGTGCAGCGGCAGCCGGCTGGGGTGCCGCCCCCAACTTGGTCGCACGGTGGCGGCCGCCGTGGGGGTGGGATGAGGATGGCAGTCTTGCAACGATCGGTCGGGGGCGCCAGGTAGTGCGGCGGTTTTGCCGCGCGTGGCGGTTAGGGGTGCCCATGCCCCCATCATGAGTTTAGTGGGGTTGACTTCGGTCAACCCCACTTAGCCTTCCATGACCCCCTCTAAGTTAGTGGATGATGTGGGGATTTCGACTATTCGCAGCCTGAAATCTCTATAAATTAAGGGTGTCAGATGTGTGGTGGGACCTCCGTGCTGGAGCCTTGGGTCATTTTTTGAGTTCTAAGTTTTCAGTCAGTCAAGCTTGCTAGGAGAGGTAAGTGTGCAGTCACCCCTTCCCCAAGGATCCGAACTCCACGGAAGCTGGTTCTCGGTTTCAACATAAAGGTTTCAGGAACAATAAAGGCGCAGTCCCTATACGCCCAGCGTCTCACATCAGACAGAGATCATAAAATCCAAACAAACAAGTGCACAAGGAGCTAAATAATGCTCTGAATATAGATAGCAAAAACAAAGAAATTTAATAAAGCTCTAACAGTCATCATCCATAAGATCATCAGGATCTGGATCCTAGACTACCAGTGCTCCTCCTGAACCGTCATCCCCTGCAATTTCAACAGAGAATTTCATTTTAAAATGAATTCAATCCTTTGAAAATTTACATATATCTAGTTCTTTTATAAGAACTTAGTATTATTTTCATTATTATTTGTTGGGAGGACATCTGCATAGAGACTCATAGATTGACCTCAGAATTCGTTATCTGTTTCCAAACGAAATGATTTACGGACTTTTGGATACCACAGCTATATCTATGATCCTATATGAAATGTCGTGGTTACCGCCCTTCTAAAGTTAACTGGAACTCATCAAGTTTAGAATGGAACCAATTTCTAGAAGAAGAGACCAGTCAAGTCAGAGTATGCTATCAAGTTTGGAATAACACTCTCCTTCAAGGCAACAACCGAATCCAGATGAAGTTGTTAGCATCAAGTTTGGAGTGAAACAACTTACCAAACCCGAAATCAACAACCAAGAGCATCAACAGAGCATAACATGTATAACATCCCGACTTTTATTGGGCAACCATAGCCCTAGTAGGCCCGATAAAAGTGACCCGAGTCCTACCCATAACCTGGTAGAAGGTAACCTTAAGCGAGAAATGGAGCTAGAGAGTTCCGATTTGAGTTCTGTCAATTCTTGTGGTATCGTATAGTTAGTACAAACACATCGAAACTCATTTTTTTGGACATCGAGGTCATATAGTAGATATGATCATCCCTCGTAAAACGTCGCGAAGACAAGATTTTGAATATCGGTCTAGAGAACCCCGATTTGAGCTCTGTCAGCTCTTATGGCCTCGTATACACAATACAAGCACGTCAGAACTCGTTGCATCACAATCCAAGGTCTAACGATGAATATAGACATTTTGACTGATTTAGTGAGCCGCGACGCGCAGATTTTGGACTTTTACCAAACAAACTCTGATTCAACCCCAGTCATTGGCTCTAGACACGTATGGTTAATACAAAGTCAACAGAAGTCATCCCGGATAATTTTGACGATGAATAGTCAACACTAGGTCAAATCAAGCAAATTTGTGCACCGAAAAGCGTGCGCACACAAATTGTAACACGACACCCCAACTTTGACCCGACCCCGATATCTTGGACCCACTTTGACTTTGACCAGCATGGGGGACCCACCCAAGGTTTGACTTTGGTCAAACCCCCCTAAAAGTCCAATTTTTTGATTTTTTTCCAAAAGAGACACACACCTCCTCCTCATTAATGGTCTAAGGCCCTTCTCCCTCTCACCCTTGTCCACCAATCAACACCAAGGAATTGAGGACGTTGACAGAGCAAGCTTCACTCAACGCCAAGGGAGGAACGCGTCAAGAGCGCAATCTTCACTCAACGCCAAGGGCGGAAGGCATCGACAGCGCAAGCTTCACTCAACGCCAAGGGAGGAAGGCCATGACAGCTCAAGCTTCACTCAACGCCAAGGGCGGAAGCGTTGACAGCGCAAGCTTCACTCAACGCCAAGAGCGGAAGGGGGCCTGCTCGGCTTCTAGAGCCCTTTCGCCTCAGAAGATCCCACAAAGTACTGATCCTGGAGAGGGGACCCGCTCATCGAATACGGGGTTGTACACTTAAAGCTTCTATCCATAGAGACTTAGAAAATTTTTAGCTGCTAAGCATACTCTACACCATATCTAATAATGTTTGGTTTCTTCTTTCTGTTATACCATTCTGGTCGAGGGCACCAAACATAGTGTACTGGACAACTATCACATTTTCTTAAAAAATTTTGCAAAAGGACCAGATGTGTGTTCATCCTCAGTATATCTACCATAATGTTTAGAACCTCTATCTGATCTTAAAATCTTTATTTGACTGTCGCATTGTTTCCCTACTTCATCCATAAGAGATTTAAAGGTGTCTAATACTTCTGATGTAGACTAAAGTGATGGTTGTAGATTTTAAACAATAATACTTGTGATCTCTCTATATAATTATGGCACGATGAAAAAAATCCTCATGTTATTTTAAATGATAATTGATCTAGACGTGTGAATGAGTGTAAGGTTGTCACTCGAACATAAAAACACTATGAACCTCAATTCCACAGGCAAAGTATTCAACTGACTAGTATCCATGGATATAAAATTCTCGATAACTGAAAGATGAAATTAGTTTGGGCGAGCTCGAAATAATTAACAAAACATTTGTTTTGCCTGAGCATAAAACAGCTAAAGTTGGGGAGTGAGGAGATCGAGCAGTATAACATGGGTAGAGGTGGTAGCCACTGAAAGGTCTTCTAATAGGAAGCGGGGAAGGATTTAGATAGTTGTTGTGCTTGGGACACCCAAAGGAGCTGATTGGATCGGCCTGCCTAGAGGGCACTAGAAAGGCTGAGGTTATTAGAGGCGAAGCTACCGTTGTTGAAATTTGTGAAGTGAAAGTGGGTGAATGGAGCACTTGGACCTATCCGCGCGGACTACGTGGACAGGGTTGGCGGACAGCTAGGTCGGCATGGATGTTGTAGACGGTTTGCTCTGTAGCGGCCTAGGCGGTCTGTTCTCGCGGACTATGCGGACAGTAGTGGCGGTTAGCCAGGCCGGCTTGTGCTCAGCAGGCAGTTGGATCCCAGGAAGTAACCTGGCGGATAGAAACTCTATCCGCGGAGTCCGGCAAGAAGCGGACTGAAGAACTGGAGCTCGGCAGACTGGCTTGGCAGAAGCCTTGGTCTTGCTCTGGTGAAGCGGCAAGTGGAAGTCGCGGAGATCGCCAGTCAGTGCGGACAGGTACTGGAGGTCGTCGGGTTTGGCTAATTGGATCCAGCGTCTGCCAGTAAGTGTGGACTGGCCCTTGTGGCAAGTGGTGTGGACTTGGTTAGTTCTGAACCAGGTCCATGTCTGGCTCAGTCTGGGAGATCGCGCAGTGGAGCGCGAACTACTTCTCAGTCCGCCAAGCTCGGCAGAAGTGCATTTGTCTTGGTTGTAAGTTTTGGAGAAGCGGACTAGAGATTGTGTCCGCAACTGTGTGCGGACTGGAGCTGGAGTCCGCTGAGTCCGACAGCTGCCTTGCTGGCATGGTTGTGGACTCGGGGTATGCGGACTGGAGTTGTCTGCGGGGATATGCAGACTAGAGTTGGCCGCAGTATGAGCGGACTAGAATGTGTGTCTGTTGATTCTGCCAGTTGCCTTTGTGGCGAAGCCATGCGCTCGGGATGTGCGGACTGAAGCTTTGTGTCCACTGAGTCCGGCAGGTGCCTTGATGGCGAGGCTATTGGCTCGGGATAAGTAGGCTGGAGCTGTGTCTGTGGATTGGCGGACAGTGTTGCTGCGGAGTCCGGCTGTGGTGGTCCTGGTTTGGCCCTTGGCGACAAGGCGGACTGGCGATTGTGTCCGGCCTTGAAGAAGCTATGGTGGATGCTATCCTGCAAAGTGGCGGTGGACTTGAATGTATCCGCGGACTGCAGTGATATCTTGCTTCGGGATATGGCGATAATCCTATCGGCTATGGCGGTGACCACACTCATCATCATGCATATAAATAGGACTCATGTAACATCAGGAATAGGAATCTAACAGAGAACCGAAGTGAACAGTAACTTGAGCCCGCACAATTTGATGCGTACTTCTTTTTGTTGTCCGCGCGGTTTGGTTGAGCTGATCGGGTTGTGTTGTGCAGGTTGTGTGGATAGCGCTGAAAAGCCATGACTTGCTCTGATTGCGGTCAGGGACAGTGCGGACTCTGCGGTTAACCAACAGGCGGTAAACAGCAGGTTGCGGACAGCGACCAGACGATCTTCTCTTTGGCAACTTGGTTCGGGGTTCAATAAGTCGCCTGCTTCAGGTGGACTGTTCTATTCGGCATCGCAGCTTGTGCGGTCTGGCGGCTAGGTGACCTCGCAGTTAGGCGGCTTGCAGATCGGCGGCTAGAGCTTGTATGGAATAAGGGGTAGTCTGCGCGGCCTGGGTTGCGGTCTGGCGACCTGGCGGTTTGAGCGGACTCCACAGCAGTAGACCGGTGGGTTGATGTTTGAGTCTGCGCGGCTTGTGTTAACTTGTCTTGTATTTGTAGTCTCTGCTTTCCCTTGGGTGGTTGTTTGGTGAAGCATGTCTCTCCATGTATGTCTCGTTGTGTAAAGAAGATTGATGTGAATCAATAAAGACTCTTGTGTTGCATGTGTTTTCTGGTTGACTGACTTTAGTTGAGATAAAGCCTGCTCACTCCAAGGTCCAGGGAAATTTCCGCGTGATCAAGGTGTGATCTTGATAGTGCTGAGAATATTAACTTGGCAACAGGCTAACTTGTTGACCACCTGGAGAAAATTCAACATAGTATCAGAGCCAGGTTGTTGAATTTTAATATAGTATCAGAGCTGGATTTGAGTGGATAAGCAGTGATCAACTGAAGTGGTTGTTGCTCTTGTGAAGAGGGAACCAGTGGTTGAACCATGGTAGTGGAAGATGCAAGTTGTCTTGGAATTGATCTCCTTATAGAGACGAACTTTGATAGGTGGAAGTCTTGTATGGAGAGCTTTCTTCTTGGCGAGTACCTTTGGGAGGTTGTATGCGGAGCAGAAAGACAATATGTTACTGCTGGCAATGCTGAAGAGATGAGAGCTTGGAAGGAGACAAATGCAAAAGCGGAGTCTATTCTCAAGCAGGTGATCTCATCGGAGCTCTTGGACCACATCAGTAGATGTCGGTCAGTTGTAGAGGTTTGGACTTCCCTTGATGGGTTATTCAATAAGGAGGTGAAGGTTGCTGTGGAGAATGGTCCTTATACTTTATATCAGCAAGAGAGGAGTGTTTCTCCTAGGCGTGATGGTAAGAGGAAGGAAGGACCAAGGTGCTATAAATGCAAGAAGCATGGTCATCTCAGGAAAGAGTGCAAGGTTGTCTTGCTCTCGTCGAACGTAGCTCATGTTGGGAGTAAGGAGAAGAACTTAGTTGTGACTTCAACAAGTTCAGGTGCTGATCGGATGAAGGCCAGTGATAGTGCAGCTATCTGGCATGAAAGACTGGGGCATGTATGGATGGATAAGCTGAAAGCAATGGCGGTAAGAAGACTCGTAAGAGGATTGCCTATATTGTTATCCTATGACGATGGTCAGGGGTGTGCGGGATGTCAGCATGGTGAAGCATATCACTTTATGGTTGATAAGGCACAATCCAGATGTAAAGCACCTTTGAAGGTTGTCTATTGTGCTCTGGTTGGACTGACCGTCACCGTCAGTCTTGGAGGCAGCAGGTACATGTTGATATTGGTTGATGACTATTCAAGGTATACTTGGGTATACTTCATGAAGGCGAAGTCGAACATGATGCACTTATTTGTGTTGTTCAAGAAGCTTGTGGAAGTCCACCTTGGCCTGCGGATCAAGAAGTTGTGGACAAGCATTGGTGGTGAGTTTGACTCAACCGAGTTCTCAAACTTTTGCAGAGAGCATGGGATCCGGAAGGAGCTTTCTTGTGGACATACTTCACAGTAAGGTAGTGTTGCAGCTTGGATGATCCGTTGGTTAAGATGAAGCTAGTATTTGTTGGGTATGATGAGCAAAGGAGAAGATGGAGTTGTATGGATCCTACGACGAAAAGGCTCATCGTGTCCAGAGACGTTGTCTTCGATGAGTTGACGTCGTATTGGGATAGCTCTTATGTGGAACTAGAGATGAGCAGTGTTGGGTACATTGGTCAAATGTACCTGATTTGAAGAAGCCTCACCCATCTCAATGATATACATCATAATGTATTTGATGTATGTTTGAGTTACTTGTGCAGGTTAAGAAATCACTGGACTGAAGCAAAAAGTTTCTAAGTCCATGTGTCGACACCCAGAGGGAAAGTGTCGACACTTAAGAAAGCCTGTGTCGACACCCAGACAAGCAGTGTCGACACTTGGAGTCATTGTGTCGACACCTGGGATGCAGAGTCGACACCAGACAGAAAGTGTCGACACTTGGAGCTGTGTCGACACTCAGTGAAGAAAAGTGCAGACAGAAAGTGTCGACACAAGGAGCTGTGTCGACACCCAGTGAAGCAGTGTCTACACCAGAAAGTGTCGACACTTGGAGCTGTGTCGACACTCAGCAAAAGTCTGCAGAGTCTAAGTACATGTGTCGACACTCAACACAATGTGTCGACACTATGCTGAAGAGTCAGCATTTGAAGAATGTGTCGACACTCAGCACAATGTGTCGACACACTATCAGAAGAGTCAACACTTGAAGTAAGTGTCGACACCCAGCACAATGTGTCGACACTTAGCTAAAGACTCAACGCTTGAAGAAAGTGTCGACACAAGGAGCTGTGTCGACACTTAGCAAAGAACAGAAAGAGCAGCAAATTATTCTAAGTACAAGTGTCGACACTAAAGGAATGTGTCGACACTCAGCTGAAGTCTCAACAACAAGAAGGTGTGTCGACACAAGGAGCTGTGTCGACACTCAGCAAGATTCAAGATAGAAGACTATGTGTCGACACTAAGAAGCAGTGTCGACACTTGACAGATTCAACACAAGAAGTTGTGTCGACACAAAGGAGATGTGTCGACACATAGAAGAATTCAGCAAAAGCTAAAAGAACAAGTATTTGTGTCGACACTCAATTTTAGTGTCGAAACATGCAGAAGAATCTGTGTCGAGACATACAAGGAATTGTGTCGACACCTTGTAGACTTGTGTCGACACTTATACAACATGTGTCGACACTTGGACTATAAGTGTCAACACTTAAAGACAGAAAGTCTCGACACTTATAAACAGTTAGAGATTTTCAAGAAGTGACTGGTTGACATGACAGCTGCCGATCCAGCCGGTCTACAGCAACTGTCAGAGATGTCAGAAGTCAGTTATGAACCGAACCAGCCGGTTACCATGAAGAAGGCCTATAAATAGGCACCCACAGTTTACAGAAACAGTAGGGAGAATAATTAAAGTAATTGATCAGATTATTCAAATAATCTGTAAAGTGGTACACAGAGTATAAACACAAGAAGATCTTGCATTCCAACTGCAGATCTAAGAAGTTGGAGAGAGAGGGCTCCTTCCAAGAAATCAGCCTCAGGAACTAGGCTGAGAAGAAGGATTCAGAATCAATTCTGAATCTTAAGTAGCAGAGGTCAAGGAACAACTGCAGAGGATTCAGCCTTATTCAGTTCTACTCAAGAAGCTTTGAAGAAAGCTAAGTCAGGGTGAATCCAGCTGAGTTCTTCCAAGAACTCATCAAGAATCTCTCAACTCCCCTCCTGTAAATCTGAGTTGTAGAGTTATTATTTCTATTACATTTGTAACTTGTAGGATCCATTGGATCTGAGTGATTGTAAGCCTATATTTATAAAGGCTGAGGGTAGGGCTTGTTAGCCTGAGTGTAGGAGATATAGATCTCTGAGTGTAGGCCTTGGTTGGCTGAGTGTAGGCCTTGATTGGCTGAGTGTAGGTTTTGGGATAAAGCTGAGTGTAAGGCTTTGGGCCTGAGGTAGGAACCAATTTGGGTTCTGAGACAGTGGAGAAGTTAGGCCGAATCTAGTACACTGCTAGATAGGCGAAGGGGGAAAGTGGATGTACCCATAACTTGGGGAACCACTATAAAACACTGTGTGCTATGCTGTGTTTGTGTTGTGGATGATCTGTGTTTGTTTGATTATTGCCGATTGTTGTAATAAACTAGTTAGAAATTTGTGATATAACTGTTTGGCTGCCAACAAAATTATAAAAGGATTAGGTCACCTATTCACCCCCCCCCCCCCCCCCTCTAGGTGTTTAGGTGTCATATCTTTCAAGTGGTATCAGAGGGAGGTTCCTCAAAACAAGGACTAATAGTCTAAGGAGATCCTGTTTGGCAGAAACAGTCTAAGTCAGAAAACAGCTTCAAGAAAATCAAGAACCATGGGTTCCTTTGAAAATCATAAAGAATTGGGTTCCATGAAATTACCTATTTGCAGAAAGGAAATTTTTGGGATCTGGAAAGAAAGGGTAAGGCTATTTATAGAGGCCTCAGACCCAAGAATCTACATCACAGTTAAGGAAGGGCCTTATGTGCCAATGAAGATTTCAGTATTGGATGCAAATCAGAGAACTCCAAAGGATTTCTCTGAGATGACTAAGGATGAAATTGTCCTGGCCACCATGGACAAGAGGGCACAAAACATAATAGTGAGTGCCATTGATGATGCCACTTTTCAGAACTTAATTCACTGTAAGACAGCAAAAGAGATGTGGGATACTCTCATTGTCTATATGGAAGGTTCTGAAGAAGTTAGGCAAGATAGGAAGTCCTTGCTTAATCAAGAGTATGAGAGCTTTAGGCAAGGAAAGGGAGATAGCATCACTGAATGCTACAAGAAGTTCTATAGAATAATTAATGAACTCATGTCTTATGGAAGAGAGTTCAGCAACTATGAACTGAATGACAAATTCCTAAGGTCCCTAACCAAAGATTGGGACACCAAGATCTGTGCCATAAGAGAAATGGCAAAGTTGGGAGAAATTCCTCCTCCTACACTGTTTGGCAAGTTATTGTCATATGAGATGCAGCTGACAGTGAGGAAAGAGGAGGAGAAATCTACTAGGACTGAGCACAAGGAAAGGACTGTTGCTTTCAAGACAGAAGTTCCCAGAAAATGCAGGACTAAGTCATCAACTCCACCTCCAGAGGTAGTTGAATCTGAGTCAGAAGAGTCTGTCAGTACAAAGTCTACAAGCAGTGAAAGTGATGAAGACTTTGCTGCCTTCACTAGACACTTTCAGAAATTCCTGAAGAAGAAACAGTGGAGGTCCAGACCATCTACTTACAAGGGAAAAGAAGTCTTGTATCAGGAGAAAAAGCCTTCAAAGAAGGACAGGAAAAAGACAAAGATAAGCAAGGCAACTGGATCAAAGATTGTGTGCTACTGCTGCAATAGACAGGGTCATGTTATTGCAGATTGTCCTGAGAAAAGAAAAGAATCCAGTGACAGGAAAAAGACTCACTTCAAAGGGAAGAAAGAGAAGTCTTTTGTTGCCAAGAATGAGAAGACTCTTTCAGATATTTCTTCTTCAGACACTGATACTGATGCTGAAGCCTACATAGGGCTATTTGCTGAAGAAGAAGAAGAAGAATTTATGCAAATCTTGGAGTCAATTTATGAACAAGAAGACTGCCAGTGCCAAGGACTGATGGCATTGACTGAGAGTACCAAAATCCTGGAGCAGCCAGGACCCAGTCAGGTACAAAGTTCAAGTTTAAATTTAGATTCTTGTTCTAGTTCAGAATCAGATTCTTCTTCATCAAGTGATGAGAATGTATCTGAGTCTGAGGAAGATATTCATCAGCTTATAGATGAATATAAGGTGCTGTTGCAAGCCTATAAGAAATGCAAGACCCTAGCCAAAAGTCAGGCAAAGGAGATTGCTGATCTCAAGGCTGTTGCAACAGATTTTGAGAAACAATTTGATCAAAAACTGAATGAGGTAGTCAGGCTGAAACACATTACTGTGATTCAGATGGGAACTATCACCTATAAGAATGATCAAATTAAGAGACTGGAGATCAATCTTCAGAAAGAAAGAGAGCTTGTTGCTAGGTTTTCAAAACCTAAATCAGTGCTACCTTTAATTGATGAATTTGTTCATCATAAAGGCAAGACTGGACTGGGCTTTGTAAGACCTGCAGGGACTGAGCAGTCCAAGTTTAAGTCCAAGGGCAAAGCCCCAACATTCAACAGGTCTGCTGTAGATAAAACAGCAAAGGTTGTACCTAAGCAAAGATACAACAAGTTTGAATGCTGGTGCTGTGGCAAGATTGGCCATTTTGCAATGGACTGTTGGTACAATTCCAGTACCAAAGTAAGTAGCAAGCTACCTGGTGGAAAGCCAATAGGTAGCTTTGTCAAGTTACAGACTAACAAGTACCAAGGACCCAAGATTGCTTTGGGTTCTAAGGTTCATTAATCTGTTTTGCAGGTGAGTCCAAGTGGCCATACCCCTACATGGTACTTGGACAGTGGATGTTCCAGACATATGACTGGAACTAGAGGACTACTGAAGGACTACATTCCAATCAAAAATGGTCCTAAAGTGACCTTTGGTGGTTCTGAGAAAGGAATCATCAAAGGGTTTGGTAACATTTCTTCAAACCTTGTTACCATTACTCAAGTGGCTTATGTTAAAGGGTTGAAACACAACCTTATAAGTATAAGTCAGTTAAGTGATGTAGGGTATGACATCTCATTTGTTAAAAATGGTTGTCATATCAAGAGGTCAAGTGATCAAGAGATCATTTTGACAGGATATAGAAAGAGGAATGTCTACTGTCTAGACATTATGATTGAGAACAATGGTTCTCCTGTTTGTCTTGTAGCTGATGAGACAGTCTCTCATTGTGTCAAGTGGCACAAGAGGCTAGCTCATCTTAACTACAATACTATTAGCAAACTCTTTAGCAAAGAGTTAGTGAGGAATGGTCCTCAAGTTAAGTGTGTTAAAGATGGCCTTTGCTCAGCTTGTCAAAAGGGCAAGCAGACTAAATCCACCTTTAGGAGCATAGATAACAAAGATGCTGTGAGATGTTTATACCTCTTGCATATGGATCTCTTTGGTGCAATGCCAGTTCACAGCTTAGGTAGGAAGGTTTATACCTTTGTAGTTGTTGATGACTACTCAAGGTTTTCCTGGGTGTTCTTCTTAAGGCAGAAATCTGAAACACCTAGTGTCTTCTACAGCTTTGTCAAGCAAATTCAGAATGAACTAAATAGTACTGTGGTCAAAATTAGAAGTGACCATGGTACTGAGTTTCAGTCTGAAAGCATGACAAAACTATGTGAAGACTTTGGGATATTTCAAGAATTCTCTTCACCTAGAACACCTCAGCAAAATGGCATTGCTGAAAGGAAGAATAGGACCTTGATAGAGGCTGGTAGAACCCTACTTAGTGATACATCACTGCCAGAGTATTTCTGGGCTGAAGCAGTTAACACTGCATGCCATGTGATAAATAGGGCTACCATCACTAAAAGGCTAAACAAGACCCCCTATGAAGTAGTGAAAGGCAGGAAACCAAACCTATCCTATTTTAGGATCTTTGGTTGTAAATGCTTCATACTTAACAATGGAAAGTCTTACATAACAAAGTTTGCTGCCAAGTCCCAAGAGGGAATCTTTGTTGGGTACAGCAATAATAGTAAGGCTTATAGAGTCTACAACTTGACTACACAAGTTGTAGAAGAATCTGTGCATGTAGTTTTTGATGAGACAAAACTTATTAACAATGAGTTGTCTAGCAATGTATGCAGCCCCACAGGTTTGACAAAGAAATTAGACAAGCTTACTATAGAAGAGGTGCCTACTGCAAGACAGCAAGGAGAGGAGAGTAGCTGCTGTCCAGGGGGAGAACTACATGTGCCAATTGCTGAAGAAATCCAAGGATTACAGCATGATGCAGATGCTGAAGAGGTTCAACCTGAAGCTAGGATGCCTCCAGCCCACAGGCATCTTAGAGATCATCCAGTAGAGCTGATTATTGGAGATCCAAGACAAGGAGTTCAAACCAGGAGCAGATACATGAATGCAGCAATCTACTACAGCTTTTTGTCTCAAGTTGAACCTAAGAAATTTGAAGAAGCTATACAAGATCCACAATGGACTGAAGCTATGCAAGAAGAGCTTAATCAGTTCAAAAGGTGCAAGGTTTGGGAGCTGGTTCCAAAGCCTAAAGACCACAATGTAATAGAAACTAAGTGGATCTACAGAAATAAGATGGATGAACAAGGGGTCATCATAAAGAATAAAGCAAGACTGGTTGCAAAAGGATATAGGCAAGAAGAAGGTATTGATTTTGATCAAACCTTTGCCCCAGTAGCCAGACTGGAGGCCATAAGGATGTTCTTGGCCTATGCAACCTATCAAGGATTCAAGGTTTACCAGATGGATGTCAAGTCAGCATTCTTAAATGGTAATTTGAAAGAAGAAGTCTATGTGGAGCAGTCTTCAGGTTTTGTTGATCCAACTCAACCTCATTATGTCTATAGACTTAGGAAAGCATTATATGGGTTAAAACAAGCTCCTAGAGCTTGGTATGAAACCCTATCTAGTTTTCTCATTGAGAACAAGTTCACAAGGGGGAAAATAGATAAGACTCTATTCCTTAGGGAATCTAGAGGCAAAGTCATACTTGTCCAAATATATGTAGATGACATTATATTTGGGTCTACTGAAAGTAGCCTTTGCAAAAAGTTTGCAAAGCTTATGCAAAGTCAATTTGAGATGAGTAGTATGGGAGAGCTAAAGTTTTTCTTGGGTCTCCAAGTTAAACAGACTGAAAGTGGCTTGTCCATATGTCAGTCTAAGTTCACCCTAGAACTCATAAGTAAATATGGTATGGATTCATCCAGTACCATGAAGACTCCTATGGGGTCAAGTATGTCTCTTAGCAAGGATGATGCAGGGAATCCTGTAGATGAAACCTTGTATAGAGGGATAGTTGGCTCCCTACTATACTTGACTGCAAGTAGGCCTGACATTATGTATGCTACATGTGTTTGTGTCAGGTATCAAGCCTGCCCTAAAGAATCTCATATGATTGCAGTCAAAAGAATATTGAGATATCTAAAGGTCACTCCCTATCTAGGCCTCTGGTACCCTAGGAATTGAGATTTTGATCTAACAGGTTATTCAGATGTAGACTTTGCAGGATGCAAAGAAGATAGAAAAAGCACTACTGGAACCTGTCAATTCCTAGGTGGAAGACTAATTTCATGGAGCAGCAAGAAGCAAACCAGTGTGGCTATCTCCACAGCTGAGTCAGAATATGTAGTTGCAGGAAGTTGCTGTGCTCAACTTCTATGGATTCAACATCAGCTAGAGGACTATGGATTTCAGGTAAGTAGAACTCCACTTTTCTGTGATTCTACAAGTGCTATTTCAATAGCTAACAACCCTGTATCTCATAGTAGGACAAAATATATTGAAATTAAATATCACTTTCTTAGGGAGCATGTAGAAAGAAATGATATTGTACTTGAATATGTTAAAACAGATGAACAACTAGCTGATATGTATACTAAGCCCCTAGAAGAAGCTAAGTTCAATAGATTCAAAATTGAACTAGGAATGATCAACTTACACTAAGTTTACAGAACTAGAAAATTGACTAAGTAAAAAGGTGTCGACACATAGACAAGTCTATGTCGACACAGAATAGTAGTGTCGACACTTCAGGAAAAAGGTGTCGACACATCTAGGATGTTGGTGTCGACACTTCAGAATGTTAGTATCGACACATGTCAAGTAGGTGTCGACACATCCAATATGGTGTCGACACTTATGTTTTACTCAGAATTTTTCTAAGTAAAGTCTCGACAATGTGTCGAGTTATGTTGTGTCGACACATAACCATGTGTCGACACATAAAATCTGTTGACTAAACTTGTGTCGACACATATGTGTCGAGACATTATAAGTCAGTGTCGACACTTATTGCCAGTGTCGACACATGTTAAGCTTGATATCCCGCCTGTTCATCTTCAAAATTAGACAGGTATAAATAGGGTTCTGTCTGTGTTTGTCGACACGCTTTCAAAGTTTCGAGACCAAAACTCCTGTGTCGACATTTCTCTTTTCTCAAGACTAATTCTCCAAACCCTAATGGCTCCCAAGCTCGAGGAGAACGTTAACGAAGGCTATGAACTTGTGCGCGGCGCATTCGATGATGGAGATCAAGAAATTCAATCGGTGGTAACCCTAGTCAGCGATTCTGGACTAGAATATTTGGTTTCAGAACCAATCAAGATTTGGAAGAAGGAAGTTCTTGAATTCCTTACTGGAGCTGCAGTTGATGACTCTGGATATAGAATCAAATCCAGAGTACATGGATCCAAAGTCAAGGTCTCACCAAAAAGTCCGAGGAAGGTACTCCAGCTACCTAAGACTCAAGATGAAGAAGAAGTTTCAACATCCAAGACCAGGGAAGCTCTTACCTGGTGTGGACTTGATCCAAAGCTGAAGATAGGTTCTGTCTTTAACAGGAAAGGCATGAACAGTCAAGGAAAATTTCTGTCTGAAATTGTGGGAAAGGTCATTCTCAGTAAGCCTGGAGGGCATGACAGGGTGGCAGCCTCAATGTTCAATATCATGACAAGAATTATCTTCACCCTAAGAACAGATTGGTCAATGGTAATCTATGAGAAGATCAAGGAAAGTCTGAAGAAGCCCAATCTGGGCAGAATTATAAGTCTCTACCTGGCTGGTACAATACCAGAGGTAATGAGCACATCTGCTGGAAGCAAGATCAATCATATGAGAAAGATGGATATGAGGATCTTGTCTAGGTGGGAAAGGGTGCTGTCAAAGGATATGCCTACCCCTGAGAAGCAAGTTACTGAGAAAATCACTCCTCCCAGGAAGAAGAGAAAAACTGTTGCTGTGGCACAAGAGTCCTCCAGCAGTTCTGAAAGTGAAGAACAGGTGGTGTTCACACCTGATGATCAGGAGGAAGAGACAGTGGTAAAGACTCCTGCTCCTCAAGATGTAGCTGAGATCCAGGGGGAGCTGCCTCAAGCTAGCCCCATCCATAGGGATCACAGCCAAGGGGAGCTTCCAGTAGTAGAAGAACCATCTACTCTGGACAGTGAGCAAGCCACCATCATTATCCAAGAGGTACTCACTGACTTAAAAACTTTAGACTATATTATAGAAGATGTTAATTTGTCTGATGTCCATCAGCAAACGCAGCTAGACAAACAAGTTCCAGATGTTGTTCTAGAAGACAAATCTGCTGAACAAGTAGTGGTACCTGAGTCAGTGGTTGAAGAACAAAGACTATCTCCAGCTCCATCCCCTCATGAATATACAATGGAAGATTTGTTTTTTAATCTAGATCAAGATGATTTTGACATGGACAAGAATGCTGCTGCTGAAGATAAGAGTGCTGCTGCTGAGGGGGAGCACATGGAAGTTCTGGAAGAGCCTATTAGGCTGGAAACTGAGCAAGCACCTGCTGTGCAAACTGAGAGGCCTGAGAGCCCTAAGAATAGAGTTGATATTGCCAGCACCTCTGCCTCTGAAGATGAGGAAAGTGCTAGGGCCAAGAAGAAGAAATTGTTTGTATTCAAAAGAAGAAGTCAGAGCTACAAGAAGGCTCTACAAACTGTTGCTCAACAATCCTTAGTCACACAAGCTCCATCACCTGATTACAGTGCCTTAATGGTAGCCATGCAAATCAAGCTGGATGAGCACAGGAAAGCCATAGAGACGTATATTGATGAAGGACAAAAGTCTTTACAATTTGATTTAGCTCAAGATATAAAATCAATAAGGTTTGAGATGAACCTGAACAAGAAAGAAATGACTGACTGCTTCCACAAAGGTGGGAATGCAGTAGTCTATTTGGCAACTCACCAGGAGAAGATCAAGACTCAGGTAGATGATATAGCATTAAAACAAGGATATGTGCTGGAGAATCAGTTAAGAATGAATGATAATTTAACTGCCTCCCACAATGCTATAGTCACTGAATTAAAGAATAAGACTGCTGAACCTTCTACATCTGCTGCTGCAGTTAAGGCTGATTTTGATAAAATTTTTCAAGCTGAGATTACTGCTGTCAAAACTGCAATACAAGATTCCCAGAAAGCAATCTCTGAACAACTTACAAAGCTTAGACCTTACTTTAAAGATGGAATCAAGTACTTGGATGGTCAAATCCGATTCCAGAAGGATGATGTAAGAGATCATGTTGCCCAAGAAGTCATAAAGGGGGAGAGAGTGTTAGTCAAGGCCAGTTCTGAACATGCTAAGTGGATATCCAATTCCATCTGGGCTACACTTGGATATCCTCCCCTGTGTGATGACAATGAAGTTGCTGAATCTGGACTGAACCCTGCATATTTTGGAGGTGAGCCACAAGAAGTAGCTCAAGTCATTTATCCACCTCCAAATTTTGAAATGATTCAAGCAGAGGTGAGCACAATGTATAGCCCATCTGAGGGCAAGGACAATTTCCATTTAGAAAAGGTTGTTCAACCTATAACAGCAGCTATGCAAGAGGCCTTAGACAAAGAAGAAGAGGCAAGGTTGTTAAAGAAGAGGTTTAGGGAACAAGCTAAACTAAAGCCAGACTTTGAACAATGGAGTCCTACCTCTAGAAACATAATTCTTACTGCCTGGAAAGCTGCTAAAGACAATACTACTGATAGAAACAAGTGGTTCTCTGAAGCAGAATGGAGGAAGCATGAGATCAGGCAAGAAGCCATTGTTCAGCACAGAAGGAAGGCTAAGATGGGAAAGCTACCTCCTACAGTTGTGGAGCCTAGCAAGTACTTTCCTAAGCCCTATCATTATTTTGAGAGACAAAAGATCAAGGCAGACAAGAAAGATCTAAAAGGCAAGAAGCCTGCTGATGGGGAGCCTACTGCTACTACTGCTGTCAAGGCTAAAGTCCAAGCTGGCAAAGGAATTGTTATCAAAGAACCTGATTAGAAATAGATTAGGAATTAATTTGAAGATTGTTGTAATCTTTTGTATGAGAAACATTTTTGTAAATCATTAAAGATGTATTAGAAAAATGTTAGAACAATTTATGATAAATATATTTTCATGATTGTTCTGAGTATGTGTCTATTTCTTGTTCATTCTGCAATGTTGAATGTGTATATGTGTGAAGTTTTACATGTTCATGTTAACCCTGCTGATTATAATCTGCTTTACATCATTTTGTAATTTTTAATTATGAATGGTGTATATCATTGACTAAGGGTTATGACTTCTCCAAATAGGGGGAGATTGTTGGGTACATTGGTCAAATGTACCTGATTTGAAGAAGCCTCACCCATCTCAATGATATACATCATAATGTATTTGATGTATGTTTGAGTTACTTGTGCAGGTTAAGAAATCACTGGACTGAAGCAAAAAGTTTCTAAGTCCATGTGTCGACACCCAGAGGGAAAGTGTCGACACTTAAGAAAGCCTCTGTCGACACCCAGACAAGCAGTGTCGACACTTGGAGTCATTGTGTCGACACCTGGGATGCAGAGTCGACACCAGACAGAAAGTGTCGACACTTGGAGCTATGTCGACACTCAGTGAAGAAAAGTGCAGACAGAAAGTGTCGACACAAGGAGCTGTGTCGACACCCAGTGAAGTAGTGTCTACACCAGAAAGTGTCGACACTTGGAGCTGTGTCGACACTCAGCAAAAGTCTGCAGAGTCTAAGTACATGTGTCGACACTCAACACAATGTGTCGACACTATGCTGAAGAGTCAGCATTTGAAGAATGTGTCGACACTCAGCATAATGTGTCGACACACTATCAGAAGAGTCAACACTTGAAGTAAGTGTCGACACCCAGCACAATGTGTCGACACTTAGCTAAAGACTCAACACTTGAAGAAAGTGTCGACACAAGGAGCTGTGTCGGCACTTAGCAAAGAACAGAAAGAGCAGCAAATTATTCTAAGTACAAGTGTCGACACTAAAGGAATGTGTCGACACTCAGCTGAAGTCTCAACAACAAGAAGGTGTGTCGACACAAGGAGCTGTGTCGACACTCAGCAAGATTCAAGATAGAAGACTATGTGTCGACACCAAGAAGCAGTGTCGACACTTGACAGATTCAACACAAGAAGTTGTGTCGACACAAAGGAGATGTGTCGACACATAGAAGAATTCAGCAAAAGCTAAAAGAACAAGTATTTGTGTCGACACTCAATTTTAGTGTCGACACATGCAGAAGAATCTGTGTCGAGACATACAAGGAATTGTGTCGACACCTTGTAGACTTGTGTCGACACTTATACAACATGTGTCGACACTTGGACTATAAGTGTCAACACTTAAAGATAGAAAGTCTCGACACTTATAAACAGTTAGAGATTTTCAAGAAGTGACTGGTTGACATGACAGTTGCCGATCCAGCCGGTCTACAGCAACTGTCAGAGATGTCAGAAGTCAGTTATGAACCGGACCAGCCGGTTACCATGAAGAAGGCCTATAAATAGGCACCCACAGTTTACAGAAACAGTAGGGAGAATAATTAAAGTAATTGATCAGATTATTCAAATAATCTGTAAAGTGGTACACAGAGTATAAACACAAGAAGATCTTGCATTCCAACTGCAGATCTAAGAAGTTGGAGAGAGAGGGCTCCTTCCAAGAAATCAGCCTCAGGAACTAGGCTGAGAAGAAGGATTCAGAATCAATTCTGAATCTTAAGTAGCAGAGGTCAAGGAACAACTGCAGAGGATTCAGCCTTATTCAGTTCTACTCAAGAAGCTTTGAAGAAAGCTAAGTCAGGGTGAATCCAGCTGAGTTCTTCCAAGAACTCATCAAGAATCTCTCAACTCCCCTCCTGTAAATCTGAGTTGTAGAGTTATTATTTCTATTACATTTGTAACTTGTAGGATCCATTGGATCTGAGTGATTGTAAGCCTATATTTATAAAGGCTGAGGGTAGGGCTTGTTAGCCTGAGTGTAGGAGATATAGATCTCTGAGTGTAGGCCTTGGTTGGCTGAGTGTAGGCCTTGATTGGCTGAGTGTAGGCTTTGGGATAAAGCTGAGTGTACGGCTTTGGGCCTGAGGTAGGAACCAATTTGGGTTCTGAGACAGTGGAGAAGTTAGGCCAAATCTAGTACACTGCTAGATAGGCGAAGGGGGAAAGTGGATGTACCCATAACTTGGGGAACCACTATAAAACACTGTGTGCTGTGCTGTGTTTGTGCTGTGGATGATCTGTGTTTGTTTGATTATTGCTGATTGCTGTAATAAACTAGTTAGAAATTTGTGATATAACTGTTTGGCTGCCAACAAAATTAGAAAAGGATTAGGTGACCTATTCACCCCCCCCCCCTCTAGGTGTTTAGGTGCCATATCTTTCAAGCAGGTCAGATGGTGGGCTGAAGGAGACTGCTACTAAGGTTCAGGTGGAGCTGCTTGAGTCACCGGGAGCTCCAAGTTGTTCTAGCTCCGGGGCAAAGGCATAAGCCTCAGGAAGCAGGGGGAGCGATACTCCAAGTACTTCTGGCTCAAAGGCGAAGGCTTCCGGTTCAGGAAGCAGGGGGAGCTATGTTCCAGGTAGTTCTTGTTCGAGAGCGGAGACTTTTGGTTCAGGTAGCAGGGGGAGCGTTGCTCCAGGTGCTCCTGGTTCCAGTGAGGTGGCATCTTGTTCAGGAAGCAAGGGGAGCATTGTTTCGGGTTTGCCCGGGAACGGAGCTGGTTCAGGAGAAGCGGAGGTGGTTAGCCATGATCAGGTTCTTCGGAGATCGAAGAGGATCAGTAAGCCACCAGCTCGATATAGCGAAGGGAATACGGCGGGCTTGGTCCCATGTTTCCTTGCTAGCCCTCAGGTCGAGCGATATCTTCTAGCTGCGATGACCCCACTAGAATCAAGGAGGTGGTTGATGCCAAGTCTGAGGAGGTGACTACTCTCAGTGGTAACGAGGCTTGGGCTCTTATGCCCAAGGTTGTTGGTGATATTCCTTTAATGCATAAGTGGAGGTTGAAGTTGATGAAGAAGGCAGAGGGAAGCATTGCTCCTTTTTGGAGATGCTGGATGACTCCCTCGTGGTCCATGATATGCGGGGCGAGGACTATGTCTTGGACATCGTTTCATAGATGCTATCGGAGGGACCAGGTGCAAGGTTACGGGAGCTGCTGGAGATATTCACCACTTCTCACTTCAAGAGGGAGTGTTGAAATTTGTGAAGTGAAAGTGGGTGAATGGAGCACTTGGACCTATCCGCGCGGACTACGCGGACATGGTTGGCGGACAGCTAGGTCGGCAGGGATGTTGCAGATGGTTTGCTCTGTAGAGGCCTGGGCGGTCTGTTCGCGCGGACTATGCGGACAGCAGCGGTGGTTAGCCAGGCCGGTTTGTGCTCAGCAGGCAATTGGATCCCAGGAAGTAACCTGGAGGATAGAAACTTTATCTGAGGAGTCCGGCAAGAAGCGGACTGAAGAACTGGAGCTCGGCAGACCGGCTTGGAAGAAGCCTTGGTCTTGTTCTGGTGAAGTGGCAAGTGGAAGCCGCGAAGATCGCCAGTTAGTGCGGACAGGTACTGGTGGTCGTCGGGTTTGGCTGACTGGATCCAGCGTCCGCCAGTAAGTGCGGACTGGCCCTTGTGGCCAGTGGTGTGGACTCGGTTAGTTCTGAACCAGGTCCATGTCTGGCTCAGTCCGGGGAGATCGCGCAGTGGAGCGCAGACTGCTTCTCAGTCCGCCAAGCTCGGCATAAGTGCATTTGCCTTGGTTGTGAGTTTGGGGGAAGCGGACTGGAGATTGTGTCTGCAACTGTGTACGGACTGGAGCTGGAGTCCGCTGAGCCCGACAGTTACCTTGCTGACATGGTTGTGGACTCAGGATATGCGGACTAGAGTTGTCTGCAGGGATATGCCGACTAAAGCTGTCCGCAGTATGAGCAGACTGGAATGTGTGCCCGCTGAGTCCGGCAGTTGCCTTTGTGGCGAAGCCGTGGGCTCGGGATGTGCGGACTGAAGCTTTGTGTCCGCTCAGTCTGGCAGGTGCCTTAATGACGAGGCTGTTGGCTCGAGATAAGCGAGCTGGAGCTGTGTCCGCAGATTGGGGGACAATGTTGCTACAGAGTCCGGCTGTGGTGGTCCTGGCTTAGCCCTTGGCGACAAGGCGGACTGGCGATTGTGTTCAACCTTGGAGAAGCTATAGTGGACGCTATCCTGCACAGTGGCGGCGGACTGGAATGTATCTGCGGACTGCAGAGATGTCTTGTTGCAGTATGTGGCGGTAATCCTATCGGCTATGGCGGTGACCACATTCATCATCGTGCCAATAAATAGGACTCAGTCACATTAGGAATAGGAATCTAACAGAGAACTGAAGTAAGTGAACAGTAACTTGAGCTCGCACAAGTTGCTGCGGACTGCTTTTTTGTGTTCGCGCGGTTTGATTGAGTTGACCGGGTTGTGTTGTGCAGGTTGTGCGGATAGCGCTGGAACGCCAGGACTTGGCTCTTATTGCGGTCAGGGATAGTGCGGACTCTGTGGTTAAGTAACAGGCGGTAAACAGCAGGTCGCAGACAGCGACCAGATGGTCTTCTCTTTGACAACTTGATTCGGGGTTCAATAAGTCGCCTGCTTCAGGCGGACTATTCTATTTGGCATCGCAGCTTGTGCGGTCTGGCGGCTAGGCGATCTCGCGGTTAGGGGGCTTGCAGATCGGCGGCTAGAGCTTGCATTACAATAAGGGGTAGTCCGCGCGGCTTGGGTTGCGGTCTGGCGACCTGGCGGTTGAGCGGACTCCACAGTAGTAGACCGCGGCTTGATGTTTGAGTCTGCGCGGCTTGTGTTAACTTATCTTGTATTTGTAGTCTCTGCTTTCCCTTGAGTGGTTGTTTGGTGAAGCATGTCTCGTCATGTATGTCTCGCTGTGTAAAGAAGATTGTTGTGAATCAATAAAGACTCTTGTGTTGCATGTGTTTTCTAGTTGACTGGCTTTAGTTGAGATAACTCCTACTCACTCCAAGGTCTAGGGAAATTTCCGCGTGATCAAGGTGTGATTTTGATAGTGCTGAGAATATTAATTTGTCATCAGACTATCTTGTTGACCACCTGGAGAAAATTCAACGTGGTATCAGAGCCAGGTTGTTGAATTTTAACAACCATTGCTAAAAACGGCACTAGCGGTGGTGGCAAATTGAAACGGAGCAAACGCCGTCGGAGGTTCATTTGTTTACCCTCCTTCCGACGGCGTTTGCCTAAAATGGAGTTGCAAAACGCCCAAACAAATAGAGCCTTAATTATAACATATGAATTTGTTTTAATAATGGCAGATATCAATAGTGGCAAATTGAAGAAAATATGGAGGGGAATTTCAAAGATGGGGCCGGCTGTAGGTATAGGGGAAATTTTATATAAAATAGTTAATCATTAAAGCTTGTTTTAATTAACTCATCTCATAGACTACTAGACCTTTGTATTCAGGGTTTCGTTGGTTGGTCACACCAACAAACCAAATAAACATGCGCGAATAATATACGCAATACACGAATAACACAAAAGCGATAATTTGCGCGATGCAACTTATAATGAACCAAATAAGCGCGAAGGCATGCGTTGTACAGTTTAAAGGCTAGAATACCAAAATAAATAAATAAAAAACAAAAACGATTCGGGTTGCATCAACTTCGAACTTATTATGAAGCACGTAAAGATACATGTGACGTGAGTAATCATCTGTAAAAGTGATGAACTATTTCTGACCATATATATTATAAATTGGCAACATATATTTATGTGTATGATCTCTAATATGATAGTACTTCTCTTGACATAAAATTTATCTGTGCGCTAAAACTTTAATTCAAAGTGAATTTATGTTTATTTTATTTTAATTTCAAAATATATGTCATTATCTTTTCAATTTTTATTATCTATTTATATGTGCTGGAAAATTTTCAGAAATGTGGAACTATAAATGCACTGCTACTTAAGGGCATGGGGGAAGTCTGTGCATGCTAGCTTTTGTGTAATTTATTTATCATGCTTGCTCAACTCCATGGCACCTGCATTTCTGGCGCATGTTTGCTATCCTCCATGTCCTGTCTTTTTCGTGGTCCCCCGGATGAGGATGTGCGGCACGCCCTTTTTGCTGCCTGAGTGTGGCGTCTGCTTGGCATTCTATTAGTATCCCGGGTATTGAATCTTGTTGGAATGTCGAATCCCCAGAACTCTGGATTCGGGTGGCATTCCAGTTGTTCTCGCGCGATGTCTTTGTGTCATTTGCTACACTGTGTTGGGCCCTTTGGTGGAGGAGGAATAAGATGGTTTGGGATTGTGTGATGCAACATGCTCTATTGTCAGTGATATTTGCTTGGTCTAGCTTCTCTACATGAGGTTGTGCAGATGCGGGAGCCCCCGGGGTCGCCCGGGGTTTTCCATTGGACTCCCCTGGTGGAGGGTGAGATAAAAGTAAATTTTGATGATGATGTGCGTCAGGGTCCCTACAGGGTGGGGATGGGGGTAACACCCCTGAATTTTTAATAGTTATTTTAATCTCTTTAGTGATGTACTAATAACGTAAGTGCGTTACGTTGACGTGTAGTTAACGGCACGTCGTCATGATTTCATTCGTTGGGGCGAGTCGGCCAGTTTTTAGACTCATCAGAATTGGGGTTTTAAGCTTTAGGATATTAAAGTATTTAATTTTAGTCGTGTCTGTCAAGTTTCGTTGCGATCCGAGCAATATTTGAGGCTCAGTGAATTTCCAAAGATTTAAGAAATTATCGTTGCCGTAAACTTTGAAAATTCTCATCTAGAGATCGGCTTGTCGAATCCAAAATTTGACTTCGCTGTTGGATTTGTAGCACCGACATTTAGCTTTGCGATGTGATTTGATTACTCTTATCATTTGAGTTTTTCTAGTTATTATTTTAATAATATAATTTTATATATATACTTATAAAAAACCTAAACACTATTCATCTTCCCCAAAAGTATCGGACCAGAGAACGGCGGAAGAAAAAAAGGACCATTCACTGTAAGCCTTCTGGCCAATGTTTCGGGAGTTCTGATAGAAGAAATCTTCGACGGAGCATAGATCCGAAAAGCTCTCGTCGAGCTCTACACGTGTGCGGTAAGATCTTTCTATTTCGTGGATTTTTGGTGTTAGGGTAAATGGTCATTGTTGGAGCGCTCGAAGCATCCGCGTGACCATCTAGTTTGGAATGGCCTACCTGTTGCCCCCAGCAGGGTATTTATAGACGAAACCCTAAATCCCCGACTACGGGTTTGGATGCCTATCGGATCCTAACCGACTCGTTAAGTAGCCCATTAACACAAATATAAATATACCTCAACAATCTCCTCCTATATTGTATATAAGTGTTAGCATAAGAAAGGGGCTACTTATCCAATAGTTAATAATGACCAAACAAAAGAGAGTTTTTCCAGAAATATAAATATGAGTTTTAGATAACAAAATACTAAACTCAAACCAAATGTTCCAAATATGAAATAAAGCAATAAACTGGAAAGCTCAAACCGATAATTGATCTAAGCGAAAAGCAGATCATCATCATCTGGGTCAAAATCAACTGTCTCTCCTCCAATCTCCACTTTTCCTGCAAACAATTACAACAAGAATGTCATGAGACAAATCTCTATGAATTCAAACATTTGCATGAATAAAGTGATTAGTTCTAACAGCTGGTGAACTTAATACTTTAACTGAGAGGAAAGAATCCCAAAACAACATCTCTATCTAATTTACACAAAATTAGATTAATTGATTTCATAGAATCAAATCATGTTCCTTCGATTATTAAGATTATTATTAATGTTCCACAATTGTGCTATATCATCAAGTTTGAAATGATACAACAAGCTGTGACCATTATATCATCAAGTTTGGAATGATATAACTAATAATCATAATATCAGGACACATATCAACAACCTCAGTACTCTTTTTTGGAATGATACCCAATTCAGCCTTTGGCAAAGAATAGTTACGTAAGTCATCAAGTTTGGAATGACTGGCAACTATCTCACCTTTAGATTTCATCAGATAGCATCTGAAATACTTTAGTGTGCTCAACGTAGATGCTTGAATGTAAGCAGACAACGGTTCTTAAATTTAAAACATAAGCTAGGTATTAAGTCCTCCTAAATGGACGTTAATCTCATCTCCCCCGATGTTTTAGATGTGAGAACCTTACATAAGCCCTTAGTAAGGACATCTGCTACATTATCTTTTGATCTCACGTCCAATAGGGAGATTATCCCCTGACTGGTGAGATAGGTCAACCAGGCATGTTTCATCCTAAGTTGCCTTCGCTTGCCATTAAACAATGTATTTGTAGAAATGGTCTTTGTGGTCTGATTGTCACAATAAATCGAAATAGAGTGCATTTTCAGACTCATTATTGGAATGTCCAATATCAGATCTCTTATCTAGTTTGCTTCTTCTCCAGCTGAAGCGAGAGCATAGAGTTCCGATTTCATAGAGGATAGTGCAATGCACGTTTGCCTCTTAGACTTCCAAGCTACTGCAGCTCCTCTTAGTGTATACACAAAACCACTAGTGGATCGACAATCAGCTATTTCTGTGCACCAAGATGTGTGGAGTACCCTTCAAGCACTGGAGGATGCCCACTGTAACATAAAGCATACTTCTCAGTATACTTTAGGTATCTCATTAGCCTGTCTAAGGCGTCCTAGTGGTCCTTCCCAGGATTACTGGTGAATCTACTCAACATGCCGACCGTAAAGGCTATGTCAGGTCTAGTGCAGGTAGTAGCGTACATGAGACTTCCTATGAGTTTGGAATAATCCAACTGTCTAATAGCTGAACCTTCATTCGGTTTCAGTCTACTGTTATAATCATATGGAGTCTCAGCCTTTTTGCTCTTATCGTAACCTCAATTTTCCAGTAGATTCCTAATGTAGTGACTCTAACTCAGGGTAATACCCTTTTTTGTGAAGTTCACTCCCATTCCTAGGATGGCTTTCACCTCACCTAGGTCTTTCATGCTAAATTATGTCGTCAAGGCAACTTTCACGTCTTTCACCTCAGACTGATCAGTGCCCAGAATTAGCATGTCATCAACGTACAAACATATGATGGCTACTTTATTTGCACTTGTTCTAACATACAGACATTTATCTGATAGACTGGATTTGAAACCCAAGCCTTTTACACAGGTGTCAAATTTTTCATGCCACGTTTTGGGTGCTTGTTTCAATCTGTATAGTGACTTAATCAACTTACAGACCTTATTTTCTAGACCTTCTATGACGAACACTTCAGGCTGTTGCATGTAGATCTCCTCAGTCAGATCTCCATTCAGAAATGCAGTCTTGACATCCATCTGATGAACTGTGTAGTGTTCAATAGATGCTAGTGCGAGAAGAATCTTAATTGTCGCATAGTGACATACAGGTGAGTATATATCAAAGTAGTCTACACCACTCACTTGAGTGAAGCCTTTGGCAACTAGACGTGCTTTGTATTTTGGGATACTCCCATCAGGATTAAGCTTCTTCCTCAGAACCCACTTATTGACAATGGTTTTAGCCCCTTTGGGCAAATCGACCAAAGTCCATGTGTTGTTCTGCATGAGAGAGTTCATCTCTTCGTCTATGGCTTCTTTCCATAATAGAGAGTCTCTAGATCGCATCGCTTCCTTATAAGTGGATGGATCAGCTTCAACTTGGTAAGTCACGAAGTTTGTACCGAAGCTTTTAGGCATTTTTTCTCTACTAGATAGCCTTCTGGTATCTAAACCACTCGTGTCTATAGGCTCAGTGTTAGAGTTACGTTGTCCTGGCTCAACTAAAGGCTCAGTACTAGTGGCTGGCAGACCTGGCAGTGTCAGGTTCTTGTCCTTAAGGAACTTATCCTCAAAGAAGACAGCGTCTCTTGATTCTATTACAGTATTAGTGGAGAGATCTAGAAACCTGTCTGCAGCACTATCATCTGCACATCCTAGGTAGACGCAGGTATTAGTCCTGGGTCCAATCTTAGCTCTTCTAGAGTCTGGTATCCTAACATAAGCGATACATCCCCAGGTCTTAAGATTGTCAAATCTAGGAGGCCTCTTAAACTAAAGCTCGTAGGGTGTCTTAGTCAACTTTGCATGGGGAACTTTATTAAGAATGTGATTTGACGTGAGAACGGCTTCACCCCAATAGGCCGCAGGCATGCCAGCAGTCAGCAACATAGAATTCAACATTTCTGTTAAAGTTCTGTTTTTCCTTTCAGCGATGCCGTTGGATTGTGGGGAATATGGAGCGGTGGTTTCAGGGATTATGCCATTGCTGGCAAGGAAATCTCTGAACTCCCCCGAGACGTATTCTCCTCCTCTATCACTTCTTAGCCTTTTTATTTTCATGTCAAGTTGATTTTCAACCCTATTTTTGAAAATGCGGAATTTTTCAAATGCTTCATCTTTGGTTTTAAGAAGCTAAATGTGACTGAATCTAGAGTAGTCGTCGATAAATGTTATCAGATACTTCCGACCGCCTCGAGTGACAAAACTTTTGTGGTCACAAATATCGGAATGTATTAACTCTAGCAATTGTGTGCTCCTAGAAACCTGACTAAAAGGTGTTCTAGTTATCTTAGTTTGAGCACAAATTTCACATTTTTCAAATTTGGTTTTTGTGTCGAGGGGTATGTTGTGAGTTCTAGCTAGCAGGAGAAGTTTTCTATAATTGGTGTGTCCTAGTCTTGCATGTGAAGTCTTAGGATCTATCAGATTAGAATTAACCTGATTTACTACCTCGTGTGCTAGACTCAGCCTATACATCCCGTTAACGACATATGCGCAGCCAAAGTAATGTGAGTGAACCATTAGGGTTGCCCGACCACCACTAATGTTAAAAGACATACCCGCATCGCACAACAGGCTAATAGAAATTAAATTAGCAGCTAATGTCGGTATAAATTTAACATTTTCAAAGTAAGAGTCTTACCTGAGGAGAGAGTCAAGGTAGCGTTGCCGACCTTCAGCACGTCAGCTACAGCTCCATTTGCAACAGTGACAGTCTCTTGCACCTCTTTTGCATCCTCCAGAAGCTTTGGATTGTGACAGACGTGGCAGGTAGCACCTGAATCGAGCCACCACTCTGAACTGGCCGTCCCGTTACCGACCATGGCAACAAAGTCGGTAGGCGCAGTCTGATAAACCATGTTGGCTTGATTATCAGTCCTTGGTGTGCTGGATTCGTCCCGTTTGGGCTGACGGCACTCGGAAGCGCAGTGACCCCACTTATTGCAGTTGTAGCACTTGCGTTTGAATTTCTTCTTTATTTGTTTGCTAGTGGCAGCAACTATGGGTGCACTGGTCGATGGGCGAGTCTTGCCAGGCTTAGGCTTCCGCTTAGGATGCGTGATCATGTTAGCAGTAGAGGACTGCTTGCTGATCGTCTCTATAGTGTGCCTAGTCCGGTTCTCATCCTCAATGCAGATGGAGCGCTTGAGGTCTTTAAGACTCACCTGCGTCTTCTTCTGATACATCTCAGTCTTGAAGGAATACCAGGCCGAGGGCAATTTGAAAATGATCGCTCCTGCAACAAATCCATCTGGCAGAGGGATGTTCTCACTGTTGAGCTTGTCCACCAGATTTTCAAACTCAGCAATCTGTGGCAGAATTTCCCTTTCCTCAGTGAAGGTGAATGTCATAAACTTGTCCACCAGGTGCGTCTTGGACATGTTCTCCTCCTCCTTGAACTGCTCCTCTAAGGCTTCCCAGATCTCCTTGGCCCTTTGCATCTTGTCGTACGTCTCTGCAAGCCTGTTGGAGAGGCAATTCAGAATGTAGTCTCTGCAGAAATCCTCGTTGTTGACTCATTGATCTTCAACGTCACTTCCTTTGAATTCTTCAAAGACAGTCTGCACTGTGTAGAAGATGTTCAGGTACTTCATGTCGAACTGTGTGTTGTGCTTCCAGGCACTGAACTCGGCGTTGGAGAATTTCTCCAGCTTGATCATCGGCACGGGAGAGGAGTGATTGATCGCCTTTGATATTGCGTGTTTCTTTCCAAACGATAGTATTCTACTAGCAATCTAAATTACAAGCAGAAAATACTAGAAAGAGATCACCTGAGCGAGACGATGACGGTCTTCGGATCCAATCCAGTGAAAATTGCTTGCTCCTACGTCCACCAATTTGGATCCAAAGAATAGAGATCAACTATGTGTATCCAGGCGGCGCTGAAGAGTGAAGACCTCCTTCACTTAGGGAAATCTGACACCAAGAAAAAGATGCACAGCAACTGCTCCGATCTTAGCGATTGCACACAAAACCGGTGCAGATCTACTCCTCTGATTGCACAAAAATGGTTGGCGGCGTGATCTGCAAAGAAAAATCACTATTCCCAGTGATCAGCAACAAAAAGAGAACTCCTTCGATCGGTTACGACAGCATAAGGATTGGCAGAGCAGTGAAATTGCGAACAGCTGCAGGCTTCTCCTTCTCCGCACATGCAGACAACAGCGGTTGTCCACTTCAGCGGCTGGAGAGACGGAGAATGAGAGCGGTGCGTACAGGATCGGCGACACCCTCCTTCCCGATCGGTTATGGCGACTGCGATGCAGAAAATCGCAAAAATCGAGAGAGAAGGAGCGGCGGGATCTGGAAAACCGGAAGAGCGGCGGTCTCGTTTCGTGCGGGATTTTCCGATCTACAACAGCGATCAAGGCGCGACCGAGAAAATCGCGAACAGCAGCGGCGCGAGATCCTTCTCCAGGCGGCGAGCTTCTTGGTCTCGATCGGAAGCGGCGGCTGCGGGAGCGAGAGATCGTCACGGGAGCGGAGCGGCTAGGGCAAAACGAAAGAGAGACTTCGAGAATGTTGGAGCGCTCGAAGCATCCGCGTGACCATCTAGTTTGGAATGGCCTACCCGTTGCCCCAAGCAGGGTATTTATAGACGAAACCCTAAATCCCCGACTACGGGTTTGGATGCCTATCGGATCCTAACCGACCCGTTAACTAGCCCATTAACACAAATATAAATATACCTCAGCAGTCATAAGCGTGATTTTTGTCATTTCTTCCCAGGTTTGCCTTGTCGAGACTTCGTTTTGGCCGATCCTTTGGGTGGAGTGCTTGAGAGGTCGGAAAACTGGTGAAATCGAGGCAAGTGGTGGTTTTCTTTTTTTCTTTACCCATTTATTTATCCTCTTTTTTAATAAAGTCGGTTCTGGTTGTCAAATTTTAGGTTAGTGATTTCTGTTAAAAGTCGTGTCTGTCAAGTTTCGTTGCGATCCGAGCAATATTTGAGGCTCGGTGAATTTTCAAAGATTTAAGAAATTATCGTTGCCGTAAACTTTGAAAATTCTCATCTAGAGATCGGCTTGTCGAATCCAAAATTTGACTTCGCTGTTGGATTCGTAGCACCGACATTTAGCTTTGCAATGTGATTTTATTACTCTTATCATTTGAGTTTTTCTAGTTATTATTTTAATAATATAATATTATATATATACTTAAAAAACCTAAACACTATTCATCTTCCCCAAAAGTATCGGACCAGAGAACGGCGGAAGAAAAAAAGGACCATTCACTGTAAGCCTTCTGGCCAATGTTTCGGGAGTTCTGATAGAAGAAATCTTCGACGGAGCATAGATCCGAAAAGCTCTCGTCGAGCTCTACACGTGTGCGGTAAGATCTTTCTATTTCGTGGATTTTTGGTGTTAGGGTAAATGGTCATAAGCGTGATTTTTGTCATTTCTTCCCAGATTTGCCTTGTCGAGCCTTCGTTTTGGCCGATCCTTTGGGTGGAGTTCTTGAGAGGTTGGAAAACTGGCGAAATCGAGACAAGTGGTGGTTTTTTTTTTCTTTACCCATTTATTTCTCCTCTTTTTTAATAAAGTCGGTTTTGGTTGTCAAATTTTAGGTTAGTGATTTTTGTTAAAAATCGTTGAATGAACAGTGAATTCATCGAGTAAACAGTAAATTCTGTGAGTGAATAGTGAATTCAGCGAGTGATCTCGCGGAATTAAGTAAAATTCGTGGAATGAACAGTAAATTCGGTGAGTGAATAGTAAATTCGGCGGGTGATCTCGTGAAAATAAGTAAAATTCGTCAAGTAAACAGTGAATTAGTCGAGTGAATAGTAAATTATGTGAGCGAATAGTGAATTCGGCGAGTGATCTCATGTAATTAAGTAAAATTCGTCAAGTGAACAGTAAATTCAGTGAGTGAATAGTGAATTCAACGAGTGATCTCTTTAAATGATGTAAAATTCGACGAGTGACTAGTGAATTCGATCGTGGAATGGACAATGAATTTGTCGAGTGTACAGTGAATTCGGTGAGTGAACAGTGAATTCTACGAGCAAGCAGTAAATTCCGTGAGTGAACGGTAAATTCTGCAAGTGAACAGTAAATTCAGTGAGTGAATATGAGAGAGGGGAGAGGTGGGAATGGTCATTGACCGTGAGTAGTAGAGAGGGGGGAAAGAGAGAAGAAAGAAGGGAGAGAGGCGAGAATGTGAAGAGAGCTGAGAGAGGGATAACGAGTGAGAGGTCGAGAGGGGGAGAGATGTATTTTTTTAAAAAATAAAAAACTGTTATATTGATTTATAAATTTTTACGGTCATTTTGAGTACCATATTTATATGATGCGGACGGAGCCCGCCTTGATGTGGACGCAGCCCGCCTTGATGTGGACGCAACCCATCTTGATGCGGGCGCAACCCGCAGCGATGCATCAAGCATGGGGGAAGCCCATGCGGAAGCGGGGGAAGCCCGTGCAGAAGCGGGCGAAGCCCGTGCGAAAGAGACTGAAGCCCGTGCGGAAGCGGGCGAAGCCCGTATTGATGCAATCGAAGGCCGCCCGAGAGCATCGAGCACGGGCGTAGCCCGTGCGAAGATGCTCATATATATATATAAACTATATTAAAAAATAACGAGACCTGCAAATAGCTTGAGTTCATAAATCAAATAACTTATATTGTGCGTTGAATCTGAATTGATTTTTCAGCATCATTCCATCAACAACAAGTTTCCTATAACTGGCATATCCTAACCCTAATCCCGCAATCTACCCTGCACGCATAAAAAAAATTCAGCGCTCTCCTCGCTATTTGCAGTGAATTCAGTGAGTGAATAGCAATTTCTGCGGGTGAATTGTAAATTCGGTGAGTGAATAGAGAAGCTCGTCGAGAGGTAAGTTTGTTTTATGATTCTCTTTTCATAAGACTAGCATTGCAGCTAGTCTAATTATTTATACTATTTATGATATTATACTATGAACTATTTTGGGTTGTGGGTGTTAGTGCAATGTACGACTACCACAGTGCTTGTTTTGTGAATCATTACACCTGGTGGGTTTCCCCGGTGTTGGTTTGTGATTGGGTGTGTTGGGAAGGTTACCATCACCGCGGGTGACGGTCTTTTCCCGGTTCTGGGTGTGTCAAGAAAGAAGACCACCATCCTTGGGCCCTTGTGAATATATGTGATCGTCGATGTGTGGGGGATTTTCCAGCACCGCGTGTACTGGTTATTTTTCTGGTGTTAATGCTTGCTCAATGATGAGCTAATCAATCTATATCAATATATTTACTCATATATATGTTTTATTAAAGCATAGATTTTTATCGCACTTGGTGCAACTTCGTATATCTAATTCCATGTGAGTTCTTTCCCTCTTATTAAGTCATGGTTGAGTGCTTATATTTTTCTTTTAGTCATTGTCTTGTGTTAGTAACCCTTTTGACTACTCTTGTTTATTTACATTTGGTCTTTTATTGTCACTTGCACATTCTTGGTAAGACGTTCTTTTCTTTTAAATTTCTCAAACTCGAAGCAGTATTAGTCTGAGCAACAAAGTTTGTGGTTTCTGGCATGGGCTTTAGTAGCAGTGGTTTTTTTCCCTCACCTTCGTGAGCTAGTTTTGTTGTCTTCCTTTTGTTCAGACATACATTTAGATTCTGCGGGTTTGTGTTAGGTTATAGACTATTTGCTAGCTTTTATGTTATTTCTTGCTGAGCCGTTTTGTCTACTTGCTCTCTGGAAAGGTTTTATGGTAGGTTACATGTTAGTTATTTTCAAAGTATAAAAAAAATCAACATTTTTATCTCATACTCATAGCATCTCTTTCAATCAAATATCAATCTATTTTAAAGGCTTATAAAAGTACTTTTGTGCTCATACTAAATCTAGAAGTGTGCATATCATGAGTTGTCTTTTGAGTCTTCATGTTCATGTAGGATGATAAATGAATTCAACCAAAGTATTTTTTGTTGCGTATATGTATATTTTTATCCATGGATTAGTTGATCCACTGTACCGAGTGACACGGTTACTAAAACATAACACAAACTATATTTTCATCACAACTATTTATGATTTTCATGAAAAGTATTAGGAGTAGGTTCTTGCATGAGCGCCTGCAGTTGTCCCCTGCACGGCATGACATCACAACGCGTATTTTTTCTTACTCTGATGAATTGTTAAATGTTGAGAAAATGCCGGTTGTGACAATGGGGGTTGTTGCGCGAGATTCTGGCTGAGCCTTGCTTGATTGGCGGGTGAGCTGCTTTCCCCATGTTGTTTGCCCAGTGATGGTGGAGGCTCTGGCGATTCGTCTGGCGGTTGATCTTGCCTTGTCAAGGGGATGAAGTGTGGTTTAGTTTAAGGGCAATTGTGCCCCTCTTATAAAGAATTTGTACGGAGAGTTGTGCCATCATCAGTCCACTGGCCTATTGTGAGGCACATCCGCTTTGTGGTCTGGCGTCATTTTTGTTTTCTTTTGCGGGTGGCTCATGTTGTAGCCGTTATTTCTTTTAATGAGCCCTCTTGCCTCCCTCCCCATGTATTTGACCTGTTGGTTTTGGACATACATGAATGAAAAGGTGTATTCTGGTTTCAAAAAAAAAGATACATTTTTAATGGAGTGAAATGGGAGCATGCTGCTCTTATATCTGCAGGCATGAACATATTAATCCGTCAAATTCCATGCTGCACACAAATATTAATCCCATCACCCAATCTCAGCCATGTAGTAAGATGAAAAACTAGGATGAAATTTTAAGAAAACAAAATCTTAAACAACCATGAATTGAATGATTCTTATTAATTTCCACCAAAAGAGAGGCCAAAAAAAGAAGCAATGTGATCCTCTGGATCATCCGAGACTAGCGAAAAACAGTTCGGGCTGCCGGAAAACCAGGCCGGACGACCGGAGCACCGACTCGAAGACTGCGAAAAACTCCACTGCCACCAAACCCGCCTCATGAAACCTGCAGATACACTTCCTCATTACAACCCCAAGCACTACGGAGATAACGGCATCCCAGTTAACCATCTCTCTCTCTCCCTCTCCAGCAAAACTTCACTGAAGGAGTCTATAAAAGGGAAGAGAGATGAGAGAATTTTCATTTAAAAGGAAACAAGCATTGTAAATGAGGATGAGTTTGATAGGCTGTACATGCAGGCATCCAGCCACTGCCCAAAATAGATTTATCATTTATGGTGCGTGTTTGGCTGGGCGGATGCGCAGACCGCGAAATCGACCGTGCATAGGTTAATGTGGTCGTGGTCGGTGCGGATTTGCTCGGCGGAACCAAATCCAACCTTACTCTTCTTCCTTGTCCAACCATTTAGGATCTGTTAGACGCGGCGTCTTTGCTCCGATAAATTTGGACAAAAAAATCCATGATATGAGAACTGTCATGATTGTTCTAAGAAATGATCAGTACTAAGAAATTAAGTAAATTTTCAACATAAAAAATGGATGTTTCATGGGTGAGATAGGGCGTTCTCGAACGACAGTTTATAGCGACGATGTTCATGACGGCTACCGCCTTAACAACTAGCTGGTTACTAAACATGAGCAAGGTCAGTGGGTCACGAATCTACACATATGAATGTCAAAGGTCAAAATTTGAGTCATGTTAGGGCGATGTACGCTTTGTTGGGAATCGGATAACATTTAGGCTCCGTTTGGCACTGCGGTGGCGGTTGTGGATATGATGGTTATGAACTGTCATTCGTGAACCCTCAATCCCACCTTAGGAACTTCAGCCACTTTTATGTTCAAAACTAATTTTTTTTCTTGATGGCAATCATAACCATTGTCATGCCAAACATACATTCAATAATAATGACAATTTTTTCCCCAACTTACGAGTACAAAAACGTTACCATTGTCATGCCAAACATCGATCTTCAAAAGATTTTTCAAGAGCTCTTGTGCATGGGAGGCAAGGTGGGAGGAGATGAAGGTGAAATGGAAGGAGGGCTCAGGGCTCTATTTATAGTTTTTTGGGGTGGTTATATGGTTATTTGCACATCATAGTCCAATTATGTGTTATATGCAGACAAAATTCTTATAATTTATGACATATTTTAGTGGAATTATTATACGCAACACCATCATAATATTTGGGTGGTTACGTCGAGGTGGTTACACGACGATTGGACAGTGGAGATTCGGCAGCCGCCAAGGGGCCGATCAGAGGAGAACTGGCTGGCGGAGGCGAATGGGCCGACCGACATCCTCGTCGGCCGGTGGAGGGGCTGGTTGGGTGGCCGGCCGAGGAGGCCGACTGAGCGCCTGGCCGGGCACGGCCATGCGGCCGACTGAGAAGATGCATGTGCGGTCACACAACCGAACGTGGCGGCCCGTCGGTGTCTCGACGTCGGTATGGCGGCAGGCCCCTTGACCTCACGACCGAGAGTGTGGAATGCGCAGTGGCGTGACCACGCGACGAATGCTGGTCTGGAGATTGTTTGGCCTCGCGGCCACGTGCTCTGAGTTCACGGTGGCGGCGGTGTGGCCGCGCAGCCTAATGGCCGCCCGACATCGCTACCACGTGGCTGAGGGGCCATGCAGCGGCAGCCGACCGGGGTGTCACCCCCAATTTGGCCGCTCGGTGAGGAGGGCAGTCGTGCAACGATCGGTCGGGGGGCGTCGGGTAGTGCATCGGTTTTGCCACGCGTGGCGGTTAGTGGTGCCCATGCCCCCATCATGAGTTTAGTGGGGTTGACTTCGGTCAATCCCACTTAGCCTTCCATGACCCCCTCTAAGTTAGTGGATGATGTGGGGATTTCGACTATTCGCAGCCTGAAATCTCTAAAAATTAAGGGTGTCAGATGTGTGGTGGGACCTCCGTGCTGGAGCCTTGTGTCATTTTTTGAGTTCTAAGTTTTCAGTCAATCAAACTTGCTAGGAGAAGTAAGTGTGCAGTCACCCCTTCCCCAAGGGTCCGAACTTCACGAAAGCCGGTTCTCGATTTCAACAGAATGGTATCAGGTACAATAAAGGCGTAGTCCTTATATGCTCAGCGTCTCACATCAGACAGAGATCATAAAGTCCAAACAAACAAGTGCACAAAGTGCTAAATAATGCTATGAATAGAGATAGCAAAAAACAAAGAAATTTAATAAAGCTCTAACAGTCGTCATCAATAAGATCATCATGATCTGGATCCTAGACTATCAGTGCTCCTCCTGAACCGTCATCCCATGCAATTTCAACAGAGAATTTTATTTTAAAATGAATTCAATCCTTTGAAACTTTACATATATCTAGTTCTTTTATAAGAACTTAGTATTATTTTCATTGTTATTGGTTGGGAGGACACCTTCATAGAGACTCATAGATTGACCTCAGAATTCGCTATCTGTTTCCAAACGAAATGATTTATGGACTTTTGGACACAGTAGTTATATCTATGATCCTATATGGAATGTCGTGGTTACTGTCCTTCTAAAGTTAATTGAGACTCATCAAGTTTGGAATGGAACCAATTTCTAGAAGAAGAGACAAGTCAAGTCAGATTATACTATCAAATTTGGAATAACACTCTCCTTCAAGGCAACAACCGAATCCAGGTGAAGTTGTTAGCATCAAGTTTGGAATGAAACAACTTGCCAGACCCGAAATCAGCAACCAAGAGCATCAACAGAGCATAACATGTATAACATCCCGACTTTTATTGGGCCACCAGAGCCCTAGTGGGCCCGATAAAAGTGACCTGAGTTCTACTCATAACCTGGTAGAAGGTAACCTTAAGCGGGAAATGGAGCTAGAGTGCTCCGATTTGAGTTTTGTTAATTCTTGTGGGATCATATAGTTAGTACGAACGCATCGAAACTTGTTCTGTTGGACCCCAAGGTCATATAGTGGATATGAGCATCCCTCGTAAAACGTCATGAAGACAGGATTTTCAATATCGGTCTAGAGTGAAAGTCCACCTAGTGTCAACTACCTTCACCTATGGGGGGGAATAGGTGACGTGCAGCGTTTTTGCGGAATTAAAATTGTACCTGCACACGAAAATAAAACACCACAGCAAAGAAGGTACACAAGCAATTTATAGTGGTTCCCCGATTTGGGTACATCCACTTTCCCCCTTCGACCTATCTCCCAACAAGGGACGACTCGGTCTCTTCGCCAACAGGATTGAAATCCAATCCTTGCACTATCGGAAGGAACCCTTCCACACGTAGAAGACAACACTCCCACAACACGGGTTGCACCCAACCCTTACAACTCGGAACCAACGTTCCTTTACAACAAAAATGAACTAGAATGTACAAGAAATACAAACTACGTTTGGAGACTAAGGTGTCCCTCTTCGTTGACGACGTGTTCTTGAGGTCCACGAAGAGTCCACGACCCTAGATCTCTCTTGTAGAGAATCTCCCCAGAACCGGCGGCGGCAAGATGGGCGGCGGCTTGGTTCACGGGATCGGCGGCGACAACGATGTGCGGCTGCTGTACTTTGGAGATCCAAACTTCGTAGCAAAGCTAGCTAGGTCTTCCAACGGTCACACTAGGATCGATCGTCTCAATCGATTCGGACGGGGAATGGTTTTCCCGATCAACAAATCAAGAGACAAAGGATCTCCGGTTAGACACGTGAGACGCTAAGCTAGGCTAAGCTTCTGTCGACGGGAGATCTGGAAGAAACCACGATCAAGACCGGCGATCAACTCTCTTGAGCGGCGACGGCGGAGCGGAACTCGCGATCTAGGTCACGTCGCGGCTCGTCTTTTTCAATTCTTCTTCGCTGATCTACTGTTCAAAAATACGCGTGTATTTATACAGTGAAATACTCTTTTATGACCGTTATGGGTCCCACCAGAAGAAACTCTAAATCCGGTTCAAAATAGTGCCAGCGGCAGAATCCGGTGCAGCTTTTTCCAGAAAATTGCCCAAGTCAAAATCGGCGAGAATCGAAAGTGAGTCTCGTCGAATCGTCGAGAATCAAAGGTGATTCTCGACGATTCGGCGAGAATTAAAGATGATTCTCGTCGAAGTTGACTTGGTTGCACGCACTGATTTAGCCGGGTCGAGACGGCGAGAATCAGCCAGTGATTCTCGACGATTCGGCGAGAATCACTAGTGATTCTTGCCGAATCGGCGAGAATCACTTGGTGATTCTCGTCGATTCTTACTTAGAATCAGAGTTGCTCGCTTTGAAGTAGCTGGATCGAGTCGGCGAGAATCAGCCAATGATTCTCGACGATTCGGCGAGAATCACTAGTGATTCTCGCCGAATCGGCGAGAATCACTTGGTGATTCTCGTCGATTTATACTTAGACGATTTTTCGTCTTTCCACCCATGAGGTGCTCATTGACCCATCCTTGTTCCTTGTCTGCTCTTGCCTTGACACAGCCCTGTACTTGAAAATAAGTACACTCCAATAGAGAGAGTACACGTAGGTCAACACACTGATCTGTTCAACGAGGGATTACGTCGTGCAGAGCCGTGTATATTGACCTACTGCACCCTGACATTGGTGTGCACTTAGCGTGGAATAACTGCAAGCACAACTTGAAAGATTTTATCAAATACATTGTGAATTCATCTTAGCTTGACAGGTGGCTTCCTTAAATTCAGGTAATTGTGGATACAATACCCAACAATCTCTCCCTATTTGACGAAGCCAAAATCCTACTAGCTAAGATGAATACCACCAACCAGATAATATATAAAACATAGAGAATATAAAGATGCGGCACAAGAAAATATAGGCACACAGATCAAGGCTTGAGTCAATCATAAATTCATATACATATATATATATATATATAATCAGGATTGTTCATATATCAATAAGACAAGACAAAAGTGTTCAAGAGACAATAATAATCTATGAATTTCTGTCTATGGAATTTTGGCTAGGTCATCCTTAATTTTCTGAGCCAAAAACTTCTTTCTTTGCCTTTCAACATATTCCTTGGGCTTTGGATAGTATCTGGGTGGAGGAGCTTTATATGCCGCAGTGTTGGTCCTGAAAAAGATGTTCCGTTTAGCTCCATACGTCTTGTGCAGCTCCCACTCATGCTGGCTGTATACGTAGTTTCGATTTATTTCTCCTTTTTCTTGTAGCCAGAATGTGTCTAAGATGATACTCTTTGAAACCGGACTCCACTTTTCGTTTCTTACTTCCTCCTCCTTCAATCTGATTCTCTTTTCAGCTTGTGTTTCCTTGGATGTCCCTTCTTGAGATTTTCTCTTGTCTCTGGCTTTTGCTAGGGCTCCTTGGTCAAACATTGCCATCAATTTTGCCTTGGAGGTGGCCCTAGCAGCCTCAGCTTCACTTAAGGGAACTTCTGCAGCACTTACTCCCTCAGCAGCCGTAGTATTCTCAGGAGCATGAATACCCGCAGGATTTTCAGGCAAATCGACGCCTAATGCTTGTTGGAGCATCCACCAGCAACTGTCATAGACATATTGGTTTGACTGTTCAAAGTTTTTGATCATGATTTCCCGAAGCTCAGCCATCTTAGCTATATATTCTTTCTCCCCCTTTTTGGCTTCGACTGCAATGGAGTTTGCATAAGAATGCAGTGACTCATCAATATGCTTTGTAGTCCTGGAGAATTTAGTGACCAAGGCTTGTTGATTGGTGTTGAGAGTTACCATATTGCCATCAAACTTTTGAATGTTATTTGCTACGACATGAGCATTCTGATTTACGATTGTGAGAGTATCAGTGTTCCTTTTTAATCCATCCATAAGAAGAGTGACAGCTTGGCCGGCCGCAGTATACTTATCTTCAAACTTCTTTTCCATCACGTCCAGTTTGTGATTGATCTTCACCATGTTCTGGAGCATGAGATTCTCTGATTTCTTAATTCTTTTCAACATTTTATTTTGAGCTTTCTCAAAGGATGCTTTAAGCTCATCCACTATACCCTGAATGACATTCACGGTGTGATTGGCTAGATCATCTCGTAGTGGAAGATCCTGAGGCACTCCTTGGCCTTGCTCTTCAGCAGATGCACCTGTAGAGTTGGACACGAGCACAGTCTCTAAGGGGGGAATACTTGCGGCCTCTGTAGATTTCTCGGACTCCCCCTCCACTGTTGCACCAATGATCTCAGGAACGATCTCAGGAGCGTGCTTGTCAGATGGAACTTCAGTGATATCCTGAGTCTCCAAAGCTTCATGTCCCTCATTGCCTTCTTCCTCACCTTCATCATCCATGAGATCATTCTCATCAGCATCATCTTCCAACCCTTCGTCAGCAGTCTCCTCTACAGCACCTCCGGCTCCTAGATCGTTCAGGTTCAGGGCCTCCTCATTCTCCAGCACAGCTTCACTTTCTTCTTGTATATCCGCCACTGCATCTCTGGCTATCTGGGAGATGTCAGATACGATATTAGCATCAGTGGGTAGAGGCTCCCCCTCAATTCCTGCAGTCAAAGCATCAGGAATTTCACTGGGGATAACTAAGGAATCAGCCACAGTTCCGTCCTCGGCTGGAGATACTTCCTGTTGTTCTACCACGGCAGCCTGCCCAATGCGCCTCTCTCATCTGTCAAAAACACTCGAGTCCATTTTCTTCAAGTAATGTAGAGGAACACCTTTACTCATGTCATACTTATCTCCGTTCAACTGATTGAGATACAGACTGATGATTCGGCCAAAGCTAGGAGATCTGAGGGGTCCTTTATCTTCTCAAAAAGCAATGCCCCCCAGTTGAATCCTTTTTTGCAGACAATTGCCACCAGGATCTTGAACATGTCCGCAGAGATGTGGTCGTGAGAACCCGGTTTGCATATGAGTACCTTCCCAATGATGTCTGACAGAAGTTTCTCTTCTTCATTCATATCCTTTCGCTTTATCGACCGAGTTCCTCGAGAGAGTCCACAGAATAATAAAGTCCTGGTTTTGTCTTCTTCCTCAAGATAATCCTCGTGCTCCGAACTAGTGAGCTGCAAGTATTGGGTTAGCTTGTTTGCAGACATCTTGATCGTTGCCCCTGCAACCTTGCTCTTGATGAGAGAGTCTTCATTTCGGAGTTTGGCGGTAGCGAAGAACTCCAGCACTTCCTTGTCCAAGATTTTACATGGGTGCTCCAGTACGAATGAGAGTCCAGCCTCTTCCAGCATAATAATGATGTTTCTGAATTCGTCAGAGGCATGTGAGAACCCTGTTCGAACCAGCTCACATCCAGTGATCAGTCCAGCGGTTGTCCTTGGAGCCATCGCAAACCTAACAGCGTAGACGGTGAGTTAGTTTGATAAAGACGACGAACACCCGGGAGGTGCACCCGACTGTGAGTGATCGAAACTGTGGAGAAATCCCTGGATGAGAGAGAGGAGAGATCCACGGAAGGCAATCGGCGAGATCGGTGAATCGGGAAGAGTCGGTGAGGATCCTTCGTGAGAAATCTTGCGGGATGTCGACGGAAGACGAACACCCGGGAATCACGGGTCCTTTGGTGAGAGTCCTTCGGTGAGAGTCCTTCGGGAAGAAGCTTGCGGGAATCTTGCGGGAATGCTTCACAAATCGGCGAGAGTCCTGCTGTTGTCGATTCCTGTTGTTGTCGATGAAAGAGGCGATCGACGAGTTTAAAAAGGATTTCTGTGTGAGTATGAAGGGTCGGCGGGATTCCTGCTGTTGGATTCCTGCGGTCGATCGGCGAGTTTCCTTCGGTGAGCTTCCTGCGGAATATGAAGGGTCGGCGGGATACTATGCGATATCGACGAGTTAAAAAAGGATTTCCGTGTGAAGAGTGAAACGCTAAGGTTCGGGCCCCGCCGGATTCTCGAAGTCTTCTGATATCAAGACAATTTACAAAATCCTCTAAATATATATATATTTCTTAAAGCCAATCTATTTAGGGTTTGAACGGGGCGTTTCCATACACTTCTGGATGTCAATTGTAAATTGTCGAGATTTCCAATGACGTATCTTCGTTAGTTTTCAGTGAACTGATTTACGCCTGTAGATGTTAGTTCTCGAATTTACCAGTGGAACTTCCGATAAATCTTTATTGATGTATCTAAGGTTTATATTTATCGAGTTAACCTATCCTTAGGTGTACACTCATATATGTGTATATAGGTATATATAAATATATATATATATATATGGAAATGTAGATACAATGTGACTCAAGTCTTGGAGCTGATCAAGAGTACCTGGGATTATGAGAGTTATCTTTTAGCCCCTCTGGTTAAAACATACCAGGTGCTCAATGTGAGTATGCCCAGGTAGATATCACTTCAGTTATTCCATATATTTGGTCCAATATAGTCTTGAAACATCTACTGTCTAGTTCTCATTATATTTACGGGAACCTAGACTACCCTGCAAAAGAGAGTTACTTTACCTTAGGAACCCAATACATATTGGGTCCTAGGTTCCTGTTAGCATAAACACTCGACTGCCTTCCTTCAGAAATCCTGTCAGGAAGACTACCTCTGCCCAGGAGATGTGGATAGGCCCTTGCCCTTGACACAGAGGGGTTGTGCCAACAGTCTATGGCAAAGTGTCCCACCTTGCCACGACACCAACACGCGTGAATGTTGTATCTCTGTTTCTGACCTGATCTAGTGACTGAGGTAGTCATGAGCCTAGGTCCAAACGGGATAGATCTGGATCTGCTCCCAGAACTGCCTCTTCCACCGTGACACATGGAAGGGTGGAATGAATGCATGCAGCGAGCGTCACGAGGCCTGGGAGGTGGTGCCTTCCTTTCAGTCAGCCCCCTTCCTGAGGCCCCATGAGACCTTACAGCATGACTTCTAACCCCCCTTTCCTGTGTCCTTGGCTGGAGAGAAGAGTTCTGAGAGCTGATACCAGCCGATTCATGCCGAGTAGGGGGCAGTGGTCGAGAATACAAAGGGCTCAGAAGGAGCCTTAGGTATTCTCTCATGGGTGGCCATGACGGCCCTTGCACTATGGGTGTCTCCACATGAGGACAGATCACCCTTGTAGTGACCACGATTATTCCTGTGATCATACCTGAAGGCATGATGAGTAGCCTTCCTGCTTGGAGTGGGGGGTCGGAATACCGTTTCCCCATTTCTCCACGAATTGATAATTCGGGAGATCCACCCATTTTCTACCTTTCTCTTCATAGCATCAACCTTGGAAAAGTTAGATACTATCTTTTTCTCATTCTCTAGACTACTCTCTAGATCTGAGATTTTAGAGTCCTTGACCTTGTTGGACGCCAATTGGAGAACCAACAAGATCTTCAGCCGAGCAATCTCCTGAGCTTGCTCCTCAACAAGTAGGTTGCTTTTCTGAAGGGCTCTCTTCAGGGAATCATGATTTTCAGAAGGGAAACAGTTCCTGTCTTCAGGAACTTCAAGAGAGATAGGGTAAGATGAAGAAGTTACCTGCTCTTCAGTGTCATTGTCACTAGTGCCATTGACCGTTGTGTCATCCTCATCATAACTGCTTTCCTCACTGGCTTCTTCAGTCGCTGACACGAACACTGGAGCTCTGATGCTATCCGATTGATCCTTGCCTTCATCTTCAGAGGCGAGTACCCCCACATAGGCTTCATCCTCTAGTTGACAGCAGATTCCAGCTTTCTTTGATCCCCTCATCAGCTCTGAGATCATCACCCACATAGATTTGGCCGTCTCACATTTTTCCAATCTAGAGTGAGAAGGTCCAGACCAGATATCCATGATAATTTGACGAATCCTCTTGTCCAGATTAAATAATGAAAGTTCCGTCTCCGACATCTCAGCAATGCACTTGTGCACTTGGATATTCTTTCCAGAGCCGGAGGTCTTCATAGGAATAAAAGGACCCTCTTCCAGGATGAAAGATGCTCGAGGATCGATAGCCTCCAAGTGATACGACACTCTCATCTTCCAGACGGGATAATACTCCTTTGTGCATGTGGGAAGTCTTAGTGGCGATATCTCATGATCCAGCTCCATGCTTCTGACACTGGTGACAGGATTCTACTCAAGGTGTAAACCTTTTTGATGAGCAACCTCGCTCTGATACCACTTGAAAGTCCACCTAGTGTCAACTACCTTCACCTATGGGGGGGAATAGGTGACGTGCAGCGTTTTTGCGGAATTAAAATTGTACCTGCACACGAAAATAAAACACCACAGCAAAGAAGATACACAAGAAATTTATAGTGGTTCCCCGATTTGGGTACATCCACTTTCTCCCTTCGACCTATCTCCCAACAAGGGACGACTCGGTCTCTTCACCAACAGGATTGAAATCCAATCCTTGCACTATCGGAAGGAACCCTTCCACACGTAGAAGACAACACTCCCACAACACGGGTTGCACCCAACCCTTACAACTCGGAACCAACGTTCCTTTACAACAAAAATGAACTAGAATGTACAAGAAATACAAACTACGTTTGGAAACTAAGGTGTCCCTCTTCGTTGACGACGTGTTCTTGAGGTCCACGAAGAGTCCACGACCCTAGATCTCTCTTGGAGAGAATCTCCCCGGAACCGGCGGCGGCAAGATGGGCGGCGGCTTGGTTCACGGGATCGGCGGCGACAACGATGTGTGGCTGCTGTACTTTGGAGATCCAAACTTCGTAGCAAAGCTAGCTAGGTCTTCCAACGGTCACACTAGGATCGATCATCTCAATCGATTCGGACGGGGAATGGTTTTCCCGATCAACAAATCAAGAGACAAAGGATCTCCGGTTAGACACGTGAGACGTTAAGCTAGGCTAAGCTTCTGTCGACGGGAGATCTGGAAGAAACCACGATCAAGACCGGCGATCAACTCTCTCGAGCGGCGACGGCGGCGGCGGCGGAGCGGAACTCGCGATCTAGGTCACGTCGCGGCTCGTCTTTTTCAATTCTTCTTCGCTGATCTACTGTTCAAAAATACGCGTGTATTTATACAGTGAAATACTCTTTTATGACCGTTATGGGTCCCACCAGAAGAAACCCTAAATCCGGTTCAAAACAGTGCCAGCGGCAGAATCCGGTCTAGCTTTTTCCAGAAAATTGCCCAAGTCAAAATCGGCGAGAATCAAAAGTGAGTCTCGTCGAATCGTCGAGAATCAAAGGTGATTCTCGACGATTCGGCGAGAATCAAAGATGATTCTTGTCGAAGTTGACTTGGTTGCACGCACTGATTTAGCCGGGTCGAGACGGCGAGAATCAGCCAGTGATTCTCGACGATTCGGCGAGAATCACTTGGTGATTCTCGCCGATTCTTACTTAGAATCAGAGTTGCTCACTTTGAAGTAGCTGGATCGAGTCGGCGAGAATCAGCCAATGATTCTCGACGATTCGGCGAGAATCACTTGGTGATTCTCGTCGATTTATACTTAGACGATTTTTCGTCTTTCCACCCATGAGGTGCTCCTTGACCCATCCTTGCTCCTTGTCTGCTCTTGCCTTGACACAGCCCTGTACTTGAAAATAAGTACACTCCAATAGAGAGAGTACACGTAGGCCAACACACTGATCTGTTCAACGAGGGATTACGTCGTGCAGAGCCGTGTATATTGATCTACTGCACCCTGACATTGGTGTGCACTTAGCGTGGAATAACTGCAAGCACAACTTGAAAGATTTTATCAAATACATTGTGAATTCATCTTAGCTTGACAGGTGACTTCCTCAAATCCAGGTAATTGTGGATACAATACCCAACATAGAGAACCCCGATTTGAGTTCTGTCAGCTCTTATGGCCTCATATAGACAATACGAGCATGTCAGAACTCGTTGCATCACAATCCGAGTTCTAACGATGAATATAGACATTTTGACTGATTTAGTGCGTCGCGACACGTAGATTTTGGACTTTTACCAAACGAACTCTGATTCAACCCCAGTCAGTGGCTCTAGACTCGTATGGTTAATACAAAGTCAACAGAAGTCGTCCCGGATAATTTTGATGATGAATAGTCAACACTAGGTCAAATCAAGCAAATTCGTGCACCGAAAAGCGTGCGCACACAAATTATAACACGACATCCCAACTTTGACCCGACCCCGATGTCTTGGACCCAATTTGACTTTGACCAGCATGGGGGACCCACCCAAGGGTTGACTTTGGTCAAACCCCTCCAAAAGTCCAAATTTTGGATTTTTTTCCAAAAGAGACACACACCTCCTCCTCATTAATGGTCTAAGGCCCTTCTCCCTCTCACCCTTGTCCACCAATCAGTAAGAAGACCATGGGCCAAGATGGGCCCAATCCTTCCTTACCCCTCCTTCTTCCCTCCCCTTGGGAACCAAGGCTTAAGCCCACTTAAAGCAAGCCTATGGAGGAGGTCCTGCCTACTCAATGGCCAACCAGGAGGAGCGATGTGTCCAGCCAAGTGGAGGAGAGGAGCTCCTCCTCTCTCTCCCTCTCGGGTTAATCCCACACCGGGGAAATGAGGGGTGAGGCCACCCCCTCAGGCTATAAAATCCCTTGCCCGGCCAGACTTCCCCCACACCAGCACCACCCGAGCCCAGGGCACTCTCACCGGAGTCCCAGCTCGCCGGAAAAGTCCCCACCATCCAAGTTTTCTGCCGCCACCAATGGAAACACGATCGGGGCCCTCCCAAGCTCCTCCGGGTCAGGTGGATATTCTTCTCCTCCCCCTTCCATATTCCCCTGACGTGGTGCATGCGCCTCCCGGCGGCCGGAGCGCTGCCGGCACCACCCGAGGCAAGCTCCAGGTCGGGTGGTGGCAACAGCAGGCTGGCCCCTCCCAGAGCCGGTGGTGGCACTGGATGGGGGCTAAACCACCGGGGAAGACTTTCCCCGGTGGAGGAAGGTCGGGGTGCCGCTGGAAAACGCCGCTCCGACGGCACCCAAGAAAATAATTTTTTTCTGTTTTATCTCCGGCAGCGGCGGTTGGACGTCGGGCCACCCCCAGAGAGGGCCCTGCCCCCAGTGCGTCGGTCGGGGTGGTTTCTAGGAGAGGTTCAATGCCGGAGAGGCAGTGTGGCGCGGCGGCATTGGAAGCAAAGCCACCGCCACCCTGCTCTCGGGTTGCCCCTTTTAGGCGGTGGTCGAAGGCGGCAGGCCGCCGGGCCACCACCCAAGGATTCACCGGCCCCCGGCAAACCGATCGGGGGCAACGCTGGCATCCAGCGGTGGCTGGCCGGTGGTGGCAGAAGGCCACCGCCTCCCCCATCGACGGGATGAAATCGCCATCATCCATTCTCGGCGATGAGATGGACGGCGGGGATTTCCTCCCCCCCCCCCTCCATTTTTGTGCCCCCACAGCGGATTTGCAACTAATCTGATGTGGGGATATAACGACACAAGGTACCGTCCGGCTCAATCTCAGCCGTGGATTTTCGTTGATCTGTTATTTGCAGACCAAAATACACAGGAATGTTGTGGATTTTTCGGGACCAAATCAAGACCCCACGGGGAAAAATGGTCAACATGAAAAATGTTTCCCTTACTGAGGACTACCTCCACACAAAAATGGAGAATTTTTGAAAATAATTTAGTATTTTTAAAATCCTAAGCAAAATTTTGTTTGGCCAAAATAAAGGCCCAAAGTGGCTCGAAAAATTATGAAATTGTTTCTAGGCTTAATTTATACCCCATTAGAGGTTGTATTAAAATTTAGGGGTATGGTGATATGAATTGATATTTTTCTCAACTTCTGGGATCATGGGGTCACGCTCAGAATTTATTCTGCTCTTTTTCCTCGGAAATGAAAAATTGGAGCACACGACCACACTCCCTAATTTGAATGTCAAATCTAATTACCTTATCAACGAGAGTGGCCGAGGCAAGAGGCCAAGCTCCGAGCATTCCGAGATTTCGTGAAACAGCTAAGCACCACGACCCTCGGGTGGTTGGGCAGACTCGGGAAGTAGAGTATGAGACGCGCGTTGCTAATTATTCTCAACAAATTATAAAGGAGTAACTCCTAAAAAGTTTTGATCTGATTAAGCCGTAAACTAAAAGGCACAACAAAATTATCGGATCTTATTAATAAATATAAACCAAGGAAATATTGAAACTAGAGAAGGAATTGTGAATGTCTCCTGAAAACTGAGAAGGAACTGAAAATACCTCCTGAGAACGGAGATGGAACTGAAGCCTCCTAAATAGAGTGACTGAACTGCAAACCATTTTCTTTATGATTATTCCAGTCTTGCAATGGTCCAGTTTTCTTTATTACAGTACTCTCAATTCAACTCAAGTCTCGTACTGGTCAAGCTCATTTCAGTTCAGTACTTTCAATTCAGTACTACTTCAGTCTCGTACTAGTTAAGCTCATTTCTGTTTAGTACTTTCAATTCAGAACTACTTCAGTCTCGTGCTGGTTAAGCTCATTTCAATTCAGTACTTTTAATTCAGCACTACTCTAGTCTCGTACTAGTCAAGCTCATTTCAGTAGAGTACTTTCAATTCAACTCCAGTCTCGTACTGGTCAAGTTCATTTCAGTTCAATACTTTCAATTCAGTACTACTCTAGTCTCGTACTGGTCAAGTTCATTACAGTTCAGTACTTTCAATTTCAGTACTACTCCAGTCTTGTATTAGTCAAGTTTATTTTAGTTCAGTACTTCTGTTTTAGTTCTACTCCAGTTTCGTACTGGTCACATTTCATTATGTAGCATTTATTATCAGTAATTTAAATTACTGCAATTTACTATTATAGGCACGGGTCCTGCTCTGACAAGTAGTTGTATGTTAAGGTTGAGTCTTAGTTGAGGATAATCGAAGTTGAGGTGTTCTTCCTGGTTTAGCCTCAAATAAGTGCCTCCACACTCCTTATCGAAAGTTGAGTTGAGCGTCGCTGCCTAAAGTTAACATATAGTATGGCAGGTCGTCGCAGACCCGATGCGTATTAGCATAAATGTTTGATTGATTGCTTGAGAATTGCTTGCGGTAAAAATTATGGCGAGTCAGTCCCTTTTGCAGACCGTTCGTACCGGTGCGGGAAGGTTGACGACTCGAGGTGACAGGGAGATGGTACTACAGGCGACCGGCCGTTATGTTGTCCCTGTCGGGCTTTCCTACGCTGGTCAGCCAAAATATTACATCGCAGGATGCCGCTCACATCTAGTAGTACACAGGGTTGTACGTTGGGGCCTGAGGCTGTGCAGTACGACCTGCCCCAAAAGTGGCAGGACTAGCCGCTATCACCGACGACCACATCGGTGGGGCCCGCGGGGCTCGCTACCCTGTTGGAACAGAAGCGGTCCATACTATGTCGACATAGGATGATTTGCGCAGCTATGAAAGCCTGTGGTATGTACGCGGTTGTGAATGGATGTGATAATGGGTTGTGAATACCTGACACGTTGATTATAATTGATATTGTTGTTGTTGCCATTCCATGTATAACATGCTACTCTTCGCTGTTACTAGCATAAAAAATTATGAAACGTTATACTAACTCTCTCATACTTCGGCTATCTTATACCGCTGGGTGCGTGTGTGCTCGACCCCAGGATATGGATCCGGGGAGGTGATTTGTTTCCACTTAGTCATGTGACTAACAGTTATTTAAATGACCATTCACAGAAAACAGAGCACCGTAGTGACCCCCTGTCACGGGAGAATGCGCAAGCAGTTAGGACTACTCAAGATGAAGCACCACCGTCATCTCTAGAGTTTCGAGACATGAGTACCAGCGAGCAGGATAGAGAGAGTGTGAGAAGTTATATATATAACTCGTACAACCTGCAGGCTTATATAAGAATATTGGCTATGACCTTGTACCCTTGTAAATATTTATGAAGTTATATACATAATAGTGTTTTCCTGTTAATGCTTCCGTAAATCTCTGATGTGTTATGAATGTTGTGATTCTAGTCAGCAAGACAGCCACCTAGTGCTTAGTAGAGATGGTTGATACCCCTTAAAGGAGCACTGGGTGGACGCCTTGGGCAAGTAAGATCCCCTCCGGCCTGACTCGAGCAAAGGTTTAGAGGGGCTTATAACATGCTTGCTTTGACAAAAGAAATCAGAATAATCAAAACGTTTGGACAAAGGCTGAACTAAATTGCTTGATGCTGAACTAAGGCCGAACTAAATCGCTTTTAGTCTCATTTCCCACACTATTTTGATTAAACGGTCTTTGGGCATTCCTTTCGTCAATGTATCAGTCAGGTTATCCTTTGAATGTACATCGATCAAAGTTATAATTCCTTGATCTTTCAGATAATTTAATAAGACATATCTCAATCGTACATATCTCCTCTTAGTGTTATAGATGACATTCTTAACGACTTGAACTGCTACTTGATTATCACAATACAAGTTCAACGAGTTGACTTGTAACTTAGATAAGAGAATGTCTAAAATTAAGTTCCTGATCCAATCCGCCTCTTCCCCAGCTGAAGCTAAGACAAACAACTCGGCTTCCATAGACGACAATACTATACAGGTATGTATTTTGGATTTCCAAGTGATAGCAGCTCCACCCAAGGTGAATATATATCCACTGGTATATTTGTTGTTCCTGGCTTTTGAATACTACGAGGCATCAGAATGTCCTTCCACAGTAGGTGGGTAACCAGTGTAACACAAAACATGATCTTTAGTACCTCTCAGGTATCTTAACATCATGTCTAGGGCTTCCCAATGCTCTTTGCCTGGATTACTGGTAAAACGGTTCAGCATGCTAACCGAAAAAGCAATGTCTGGTCTTGTATAACTTGTGGCATACATGAGACTACCAATTATTTTGGAATACTTAACTTGATCAATGATGGTCTCTTCTCTAGGACTCAACTACCAATTATTTTGACATTATGATCAAACAGTGTCTCAGTTGGCCTACAATTATCATATCCCCCGGTAGAAAGAAGCTGCTCAATATAATGAACCTGGGTAAGAATAACCCGACCCTTGTCAACTCTAACCTTCATACCAACAGGGTATCCACAGGACCAAGGTCCTTCATATCAAAAACTCCTGTCAGAGTGAATTTAATATCTCTGACTACAACAATATTATACCCCAAAATCAGCATGTCATCCACATATAAACATATGATGATTGTTTGATTCGACAATGAGCGGTGATAATGGCATTTTCTTAAGAGACTAGACTAAAATCTGAGGCTCTTTACTACCTGGTCAAACTTTATGAGTCATATCTTAGGCGCTTGTTTGAGCTCATAGATTGATTTATCCAATTTGCACACTTTATCTTTTAGATTTTTATGCACATAACCTTCAGGTTGCGAAATGTAGATCTCTTCATCAAGCTCTCCATTTAAGAAAGCTGTTTTCACATCCATCTGATGAACTATAAAGTTCTCGATAGACGCTAAGGCCAGAAGAACTTTGATAGTCGATATGTGACATACAGGTGAATAAACATCAAAATAGTTTATTCACTCTATTCTTTATAACCTTTAGCAACGAGACGCGCCTTATACATGGTTATAGACTCATCATTATGTAGTTTTTTCTTTAACACTCACTTGCATCCTAGAACTTTAACGTCTTTCGGCAAGTCAAATAGATGTCAAGTATTATTATGTAACATCGAGTTCATCTCATCATCAATGGTTTTTGCCCACAATAACGAATCTATAGATCTCATTGCTTCCTGGTAGGAGAATGTATCATCCTCTAAGTGATATATGACAAAACTTTTACCGAAGTTTTTCGGGATTCTCTTTCTTGTAGATGTTTTAAGTGGAACAGGTTCCATCTCTAAAGGTTGGAGAACAGTGCCAGAAGGGTCAGCTGCAGGTTCTATAATAGATTCTGAAATCATATCATTAGACCTGGAGACAGACAAACCATGATCCTTGACAAATTTATTTTCAAAGAATATGACATCTCTAGACTCTATCACGGTATTTGTGGATAGATCGAGAAATCTATCGGTTGCACTGTCTTCTGCACTACCTAGGTAGGCACACGTCATTGTTCTAGGTCCTACCTTAGGTCTCTTAAGGTCTTGTATTCGCACATCGGCAATATAACCTCAAGTCTTCAGAGTATCATATCTACAATGATGATTGTGTCACAGCTCATACGAGATAGAAGTGAGCTGAGAATGAGGCACTCTATTCAGAATGTGATTTGCAGCACGAATTATTTCTCCCCAAAAGAAATTAGTCATGTCAGCTGTTAGGAGCATAGAATTCAACATCTCTGTCAAGATTTCGCTACCTGTTCTCGTCGCAGATCGAGAAGGAGTTGGATCCGGTTGTTCAAGTCATCGGTCGCTGGCGAATCAGATTTTCCCGATCTGAAGGATAAAATCCCGATCTTGAAGCATAACAGTGGTTCTGCTAGTTCGACGACGCAGTAGAGGCACCTAGGAGATTTTTTTTCTTTCTCTGTTCCTGACCGAGAGTCGCGACACTATGAGAAATCTGCATGGGAGGGGAGTGGCGGGCTTCGATCCGGGCGGCTTTGCGACGGGAGATGCACAAAAAATCCATCGACCGACTGGAGATGCAGGGAGAAGAATGAGAGTGGGGTGCGGCAGAATCGGAAAAACCGAGAGCAGTGGAACAGGAGCGGCGAACAAAACCCTAGAATTCCTATCTTGAGAATGTAGAAGGGTTTGCTCAAGGCTCAAGATAGTCCACATAACCCTATCAAGTTTGGAATATGAATTATATAGTATCTTCAGCGTAGAGTCTAACCCTAGGACGACAAAAACCTAATAAACCATTCTGAGTCAGTCTCGACACATGCACACATATTCTATATAACATATATGATTATTTATATAGATATAGTTAAATATATAAATATATATTATACATATGTTTATTTATTTATGTATCTATAAATATATTTTTTGGGGGTCGCTTAGCTCTCCTATAGATGGACGGATTCAAGAATTTCAACAAAAAGGGTCAGACTTTTCAAGAAGTTTGAGAAACTCATAGTCAGATAAATGTAGTGCTTGCTTGATTTTCAAAAATAAACAAAGTCTTGTAGCAACTTATTTTATAAGTGTGAGGACACTAATTAAAAAATTCAATCAAGAGAATATTTATATATTCAGTCCACATATCTATATTTAAAAAGAATTAATTAGAGAATCATATAAAAACGTACTAATTAGATGCTTGTAATTACAAAATTCCGCTCCTATGAAAATCAACCCTCCACAAAGCTCGCAACCAGCTTTGTTCTCGCATCCAGCTTGGTATATCTTTAATCTTTAATATATTTTTTGTTTAAACATCTAAAAAATATTAAAGTATACTACTTATTGACCGACCTTGATCTTATGTACTCTTAGGGTGTAATTAAAGGGACACTATCAAAAAAACAAAATTATAAGCATTGAGTAAAGAAGATGTCGCGTTATATCGTGCCGAAGATGACGATCTTTTTTCAGAGATTCCAAAGAAGCTAAGAGTAAAGAAGAAGGTGGACTTGAGGAAGTCAAAATTGATTGCAACTATCTTAACTAAATTTACACATACCGCCAACACAAATTAATTAAACCAGTTAGTTGTCGTGTCATATTTACTTATTGTGAAATTCAGTGGTCACATTATCTCATCTTGTTAAATTTAGTATTCTCAAATTATCAACATATATTTAAAATTTAGAATTTTCAAGATATGCAAGAAAAGTATAAGATATAGTATAATCCAATTAAGCTCTTATTTATACCAGGTATATGAATCTCTCTACACGAAATTGATATGAGAGGGCTAGAGATGAAAAAAGAAGATTATTGTCACTAAAGAATCTTCTATCTTATTCTCATTTGTCAAATCTCTTACACTTGTACTTGACCGTTTTTGCAGTTTGCTTGGTTTTCTCCTGGTCCAAAGAATCAAACCATCTTAGTTCGATAGTGAGCCAAACATGCAAACAGTTCAAAGAGATTCAAGAGCAATGGCAAGTGAGACATTTTTGCGTGGAAAATCCGGAAAAGATGAAAGATCACGTGGTTGGATCTGTGCCGAGCTGAACTGAAATCCACTTGTTCCTCTGTTGTTATAAGAGCTGAGATCTTCAGAGGGTGACAGACACCTCTCCGTTTACAAGCTTTGAAAGTGAAGAAAGGAGGAAAACAACTAAGTCTACGAAGGTAGAGCATCCACGAGAGCGTTCTTTTATCTTTCTCCTGTGCTGACTGAAGCATTACCGTGAGCGTTGAGAGCGAGCATACTTGAGAATGAACAGAGGGAATTCGAAGCGAAGGAACGATCTAAGTCCCACGTACTCGTCGCAAAATCTCAAAGCTCTCACTTGTCTCTCTGATTGTTTGTCTTCAAATGAAGGCATGAGAGCCTTTTTATAGGTTTCTTGATGAGACGTGTTAGTAATTACGTCAGGCTGGATCTTGGGTCGACGAATGACGTTGCTCCATTCCGGTCACCTGGATTACCAATTTTCCAAAAATGACAAACATGCGGTCTGGGCAGCCCCTGCAAGTTGCCTTGCGACGGTGGTTGTCGGTCGTGCGCGTGAGCACTGGTCATGCACGCAGGGACCAGGCGCAAATCTCACGCGTGTTGGTGCGTGCATGCTTGATTTTGTCCCCCTTTCAGGGTGATTTTGATCACTTCGAGCAGGTGTCACTCACATGCGCGGTCCACTCGGCCAAGTCGTCTTGCTTGAGCGTTTAACTCGGGAATGTTTAGGGGGAACCTCACCAACCTCCATATTCATAGGTTCATAATCATGTTATACAAATACAATAGATGATAAAACAGTTACTTATTCGACTCTATAACAACGAGAAATTCCACATACATCGCGTTGAAGTAGACAAGTTTATTATAAAATTCATTAATGCTAGTATTAATGAGACCAAATTACATATTTTGAATACACAAATTTGACTCTTAAGAGTCGAGTGACGAGTAATTAAAATCAATTTAGTCCACTCGAGAGGGAGAGTCTCGCTCTTCAACCAAGGTTCCGTTTGGGGGGATTTATTTTCACCGGTCAAGCGGTCGCATGAAGCAGATCTTAATTAAGATCCAGTTCATGCGGTCGTAAACGTTTGACCGGTGAAAATAAGTCCTACCAAACGGAGCCCAAGTCATCCAGTCATGTGGCAGTTACTTTGCTTCCTCCCTAATCAGGACTCTCGATAACTACAAAAATCATTAAGCATCAGGATGCCTCTTATAATCTTACATAGTTGGGGTGGCGAGTTAGATAACCACATAGCTCAGCAAAAGGTTTGACTTATTATCAGTGCACCTAATTTGATTGGCTTCAATCCATCGAATTGCAAAATGCACCTCGATGTCACTTAGACCTCAGGTGACTTAAGGCCGGTTTGTTTTGACATTTTTGCTCCATCTTCATTGAGGGGAAACACTACCGTTAAAAAAAATGTTTGGCAACCCTTCAATTCTCATCGTCACAATTGTCAAATATCATTTTTGATCTTTTTTTTTAAAGACAACCATCCATTTCATTTTTCACTGCTCCATTATCAACGCTCCTAGTCCCATCCCACCAACGCTCACAACCGAAACCCCCACATATCAACAATAGATAAATCTATGGGTTAAGATATCTTCATTATGAAGTATGAGAAAAGTATAAAAATGGGAAAAAAAATCAAAACATCTATATCTACTCCTTTAGGAATATTTAAAATGATTTCATTGAGAATAGTATGCTATATCCCACCCCCCAAACAAACTCACTTGCCAGTAATTTAATTATTGCAAATGGCTAAATAAATTATATATATGTATATGACTATATCTATACTATTCTAAAAAGATATATGATGCTCTGCCAGTAGCGTGAGTTCGAAAATAGGGGAAAAATATATGGCCGTCGGATTTGAGTGTTTTGATCATGAACCGTTGGATCCTGGGCTGTAAATAACGGATTTGGTTTGCATATAAAAAAACACCCCAAAACTCCAGCACTCTCTCTCTCCTAAAACCCGATCAGCAAAATCGCCCCCCCCAAAAAAAAACTGCGGCCTTCTCCACCGTAGGCGGCGGAGCCGCCGGCGGCCTGACCGAAGACCCCAACAGGTTCGCGGGGGAGCAGGCGAACCTGCCGGTGGCTCTCCGGCGGAGCCACCGCCGGCGGTGGCCTGACCGTGAGGCCCAGATCAGGCCGCAAATTTTTTTTTTGGGGGGGAGCGATTTTTTAATTTTTAAAAATATAAAAAATATATATAAAATATATTAAAAACGTAAATTAAAATATTAATATATAAAATATATTAAAAATGTAAATTAAAATTAATATAAAAAAATATAAAATAGGTATATATAAAACATTAAAAATAATTTAAAAAGAAAAATTAAAATTATAAAAATGGTGCCACATCGACCCCGGGGGGGCGAGCAGAGCTCGATGGTGGTGGTGGTGGTGGGGGGGGGGCGGGCGGAGCCCACGGGGGGGGGGGGGGGGGGGGGGGGGGGGGGGGGGGGGGGGGGGGGGGCCCGCCGTCGCCGGCTAGTACTATGGTAACGTGGACATCGGTCGGAGGCCCGTGCCTATCACTCGTGTATATATATATATATATATATATATATATATATATGGGAGATATAATATGCGGGCAAGCTACTGTGCGGGCAACTGTACAACCCCATATTCGCTGAGTCAGAACAGGAGGCACCAACGG
>CM077161.1:151695215-151797920 GCA_039583875.1 Platanthera guangdongensis | reverse complement strand
ACTTTTTTTTGTAGTTTGTGTTTCTTTTGATCTTGTTATGAACAACAACATAGGGAGAACTGAAGTGGTTGTATTGCACCAATATTAAAATTTGTATTCAACCCAAAGCTTAAACTTATAGGCGAGGGCCAACCACATGATATTTCTTCACCAACTCTTACTTTGTCAATTTAATGTGAGATTAAATCATGCTCTCATGTCCCTCGATATTTGGCTAGCTAGTGGATGAATTAGAATGGTAAGAAATATTTATCAAAGATGATATTACTCTTTTGAAAAAGTTTTTTGCTTGCATTACAATTAACACATTACACTCAGCTGTAATGTATGTGTAGAGGAGGATTAATAGATGTGGCTTTTAATTGATTGAGATAATCCTAATGTTGATGAGTGTTGTTTGGGCAGCTATGATCCAGTGTGCTATTTTTGTGGTTCTTCCGCAGCAGCCATATTTTGTTGCCTTTTAATTTGTTTGAATGCTACATCTAGAAGTACAATGCTGCATATTAATCTTGTTCTGATACTTTGCACCAGGGAAGCAGATTATATTTTACACATGTTGTTGGTGTCGGGAACGATCTCAGAGGAGGATATACTGCGGTGTCGTGGAAAGTTCCGTGAGCTTGATCCTCGCACTCCAAGTTTAAAGGAAAAATGTTCCCCTTTAACCATTCCTGAAGAACATTGATGTATTTTGCAAATGAGCAGGGGTAATGGAAGTTCAAAGGGGCCTTGGTTTTACCATCCATTTATTTTCTTTCATTTTCGTAGTATGTTTGCATCAGTCTCAACTTTTTATTTTTTATAAATCAGACAAGTCGTATGCTGGTGATCTCCCAATATTTCCTCTACTTTCCTCTTTTCTTCTCTTTGGTAATAGTTCATCTTAAATTGGTTTTCTCTTTTTCCTAAATTTTTCTTAGATGATTGGATGTTCAAGAACAAATTTACACGCGGTTTATTCTTATATACAATATGAATGCAGCTGGGTTAAATGATTCCAGGACTTTTTGGAACCATGGTGGAGTAAATATCAATTGAAGGTTTATGTAAGAGCAGATGATCCTTCATTTTTTGTAACCATGGTGGAGTTTTTATTATATGTAAATATGTCAAACCCTCGATATTTTCTTCCATTAACATGTTATGTTCTCTCAGGAAATCAAACTATTATAGTACACCGATTTTCATCCAGGTCTTTAGAGCCTGTGTGTGGTAGTAGCAGACATTTTGGTAGAGTATACTTTTCAGACTTCTGCAATGACTTGTATCACATGATCTTTTTCGTTGCTTGAACATTTTATTTGTAATGATTTAGGAAACTACACCCTTAGCGCCTTGCAAGAAACTTAGACCTTGGCTGAAGATTGCCGCCTGAATAGAAATTCCTTTATGCTTGGAGCATGTGTAACCTCGCCTATTTGTGTTTTGACCTCTGTTACTAAATCTATAACATGTTTTAAAAAAATTGCAATTCAGGCTCTCTTTGGTATTTTGAGAGTTTAGTCACTAGGCGTGATAAACGGGGGAGGGGTAGACCAATAAAGACTTGGAATGATATTTGTTGCGGGTCGCATGATTTTCCTCCAGTCCGAAGAATCGTATTGCCTTAGCTTTGAGTCGGACCGGGCGCACAAACAGTCAATGAGAGCCAAAAAGTAATGACAAATGGTTTTTTTATCGTGGAAAACCTGGAAATGGTGAAAAATCACGTGGTTGAATCCGTGTTAGGCCGAAATCCACTATTTAGCGTTGTTTACAAGTGTTGGGAGTTCCTTGGATGGTGACCTCTCTGTTACAAGCTTTGTGACAAAGAAAGCGAAAAAGTGGCTAAGTTCACAAAGCTTGGAAGGGAGTGTCCACGGGAGCGTTCCTTTGTGTCTTCTTCTAGGCTCGCTGAAGCGTCCAAGTGAACGTGAGCATTACACGAACTAGAGAGGGAGCATAGTGAATTCTGAGCTGAGGAATGATCCAAGTCTCACGTTATCGTCGAAAAATCTTAGAGCTCTCTCTGGTCTCTAGAGTTGTTTTGACTTCAAATGAACGTTTGGGGATCTTTAAAAGCTTTTTTGGAGAGTCATACTAGTAATTGTGTCGGGCTGAGTCTTGAGTTGGTGAATGGCGCCGCTTCGTTTTTGTTATCCGGATCACTAGTTTTTACAAAATGACGAACATGTCCCCCAAGCAGTTCGGGTGGCCCGGGCAGGTTGCTGTGTTGCTCCGTTCTGAATAATTGTGCTGGTAATTGCGAGTGTGGGTTTTGGCACAACATCTATGCATGCTTGATTTCGTTCTCCTTTCAGGGTGATTTCGGGCCCTTTGAGAGGGTGTGGCTCGCGTGCGCTACTCGCTCAGTTGAGTCGTATTGCTCGAATATCTTCGGTCGACGTCCTACCGGTTTGACTTGGAAAATTCAGAGGGAACCTCATCAAGACTATAATGAAAGACATGATGTACTTAGGAATTAGTAAGATTATGACTAAAGATAGGGCACAATAACGACAAAGGATCCATATAGCTGACCCCACTATAGTTGCATAAAGACTTGAGTGGTGTTGTTATTAAGGCTCTATGCGATTATGAATATGGTGGTTATGAACCGTCCGTCATGAACTTCCGACCTCACCTTAGGAACTCATCCACCTTTATGCTCAAAAGTAATTTTCTTTTCTTAGTGGTGGGCATAACTTTGTCAAGCCAAACATACATTCATAGATGGTGGCATTTTGTCCAAACTCACTGGAGTAAACAAAATGTCATGCGAAATAGTGCCTAAAGGAGGTTTAGCACGGTGTTTTGCCCAGGTGAATTTACACAATGCCAGTGTCATAAAATGTGTTTGACATGTCAACAATTACAACGGCTACAAAAAAATTAACTTTGAACATAAAATGGATGGAGTTGAAGCCAGATACTGATTTCAACGGAGTTTGGAATTGGAGGAATAGTACAAGTTTACTTAGCCCATCGTCGGGTGCGCAAGGAAGATCAATTCAAGCTCGGAGTTGACACTCTCTAGTTGAGGGTGGTTGTCTACACAAAGACCCGAACACATCTTGTTTCTTGAATAGATACAATGTTTACTTCTCAATGGTTTCTTGTGATTTAGAAAACCCTGCAAGAAATTTGAAATGTGGATTGATGATCCAGAATCAATCCACCAAAAGTTATGACTTACATCTATTATAATAGATTCATAACAAATGTAAGGAAGTAGATTACTTTTTTTCAAACCAGGCTTTGAACTTAATGCAATCTTTCCTCATGTGTCCTTTCTTTTAATATAATGAACATTTGAATTCCTTTATCTCAGTTTTAGGTTGAATAACATCTTTTTATTTCTTCATGTCTTGGTCTTTAAACTTTCCATATGTTGCCAAATTAACACTCTCATTTTCATAATGAGTCTTTCTTCCTCTTTAACACATTTGGTCATGAGTTCATTAATAGATCTTTTTTTATTGTGTGTATTATAAGAGATCTTGAAATGCTCATAACATTGAGGAAGAACATTCATGATGTAATACACAAGAAAGGATTCAGATATGTCCACTTTCGGGTTTTTTAGCTGAGTAATAATATCTCTTATCTTCATGATATGCTCGCGCACACCTCTAATATTGGTGAGTTTTAGTGATGAAATTTTCATGATTAGGAGCATTTGTTGATGACTCAAATTGTTCATCAATAGTCTTTAGTAAAGCCCTAACATTGATATATTGTTCAATTGAACCACAAATACTAGCAAAAATATGCTCTTAATAAACATCACACTAAAGAGGTTAGACCACTCTCACTGTTTATAAAGAGCAACTTGAGCCGCGGTTCTAACATTAGTTACTTTAGGTGGTTCGTCTTTCCTTATAGTTAAAGTGAGGGTTAGATCTATATACTCTAGGGGGGGTGAATAGAGTATCTTTAAAACTTTAAAGCCTTTTGCTGTTAATTAAAACTTCATAGTATAACAGCTATTTGATACCAATATTTACTGTAAGTAAAAGTGCAAACTAAGATAACCTAATCTACCACAGGCACACCAAGACTAAATTAACTAACACATGCACAACAAACCTAACTAGCACAGGCACAACAAGAACAAAAGAAAAAGATGGCAACCAGACAACACAAGAATTTTTATAGTGGTTCCCCAACCTGGGTACATTCACTCTTATACCACCCTGGTAGGAATCCACTTAGGTTTTTGATCAGGTGAATGCCACCAATGAGCTTTTGATTAGGTGCTCAAAAACTAATCCCAAGTCTTTTGATCAGGTGACTTGCAACCAAGGAATAACTTTTGAAGGGAGTTAAAGAACCCTTTGTACAGTGAGGGGATGAGAGAGTGATGGTGTCTTCTCTTTCTCAAATACAACTGAGAAGACTTAGTGGATCTTTGATGTTAACAAAGCTCCCCCTGAGTTATAGAGTTGTTCAGGAAGATTGAGCTTTGCTTCAGGGTGAGTAGGTCTTCAATCTTTAGCTATGACCAGAAGATCTCCATGAACTTCCTGACTGATAAAGTTTTGTTGTCCTTGAAGAATCCAAGAGTGAAGAATGAAGAAGACTCTTGATTTGAATATATGTTCTTCTTCTTCTGTATCTTGTGCTATTTCTCTGGTTTGTGGATGCTTGTTTTTTTGCCTCTGTTGTTGTGTTATTGCTTTTTGTCTTGCCTCTTACCTCTCAAGAGGGAAGAAAAAAATCCCTTTTTATATTTTCTATGGAATTTTCCTTTGAATTTTTGAATTCCTTCCTTCATTGATTGCTGACGGCCTTGAGAATGTCTGCATTAATTAATTTCCCCAACTGTCTCATTGAAAAATGGCAAGTAATTATCCTGATGAATGTCATAATCAATGCTACTTCTAATGGTAATATTCAGAGAATATTAAGCATTGATTATTCAGGAATTACTACAATAAAATAAGGACAGAAAGAGGGAAAAGTCCAAGTCTGGATCTGTACAGAATTCGTCGAGCAAGAAACAAAATTCGTCGACCTGGGTCCGGAGTTCGTCGAGCTGAGAAGTCATGTTTGTTGACCTGAGATACAAGATCGTCGACCTGAGAACTGCTGACTGCTACTTAATAAAACTTGTCAATACTGTGGTCTAAGATCGTCGAGCTGAGAACATGAATTTGTCGACTGGAGTTCAGTGAAATTATTCTGGACTTAGAATGTTGAAGCAGAGCATCCAGAAATCGCCGACCTGAGAATCAAGTTCGTCGAGCTCAGCTCAAAGAATTGTCTCTGAGTTCGTCGAGCTGAGCACAACTTTCGTCGAACTGAGTTCGACGAACGTCAAACTCATTTCCTGAGTCTTTGAAATTTCTCTAAATCTTGAGTCTTCTGCAGTCTGCTGATGGCTGGTCCAAGTAATGTTGACTTGAAGGATATGACCTAAACTCTAGGACACAAACATGACTCTGGCTATACATGTTGGGTCAAAAATCCTAGTTTAGTGAACCTAGCCCAAATCCAACTAGGGTTCCAATAATCTCCCCCTATTTGGGTGAGGTCACTAATTACAGGCTCAAAACATTTACAAAGCAAGAAAAATATATCTGGAAAGAAACTTTAAAATCTGCAGTAGATATATATACAGTGAGCTTTGTATCATGAAATAAATAAGCAGTTTTTAAAACATACAGTGAGATTAAACATATTAAGAACTCATTTCCTTTTCTTTGGCTCCTTGTGCTTCTCCTCTTTATCTTTATCTCCAGGCTGTGTAAACTTGATTTCCCTGTTTGGATTGGCTGCTTGAGTCTTTATCATTATCATATCAGCAGCTCCAATAATATTCAGGGAAGTGGCCCTTGGCACCACAGCTTTTGGATGTAACTTCATATAATCATCAACATTAAAAAATTTGTTAGCTTTGGCAAACCTGTTAAGTTCTTCCTTTCTGTATTTGGACATGATTGAGTATTGAGAAGGATCCTTTCCTTCAGCTTTGGCTTTGTTGATCGTAGATAAGCCAACCAATTCTTGGAACCTGGCCATCCTTGTAGTTATAGCTGTTTCTGGGTCCTCAAAAGGTACAGGAGGAGATGCAGGTTTCTTTGGGCTTTTAGCTTTTTGATGTTCAGTAGTTTGTTGTTGTTGTTGATGATGTTGTTGATGATGCTGCTTGCCTGAGGAGTAGTACCTGTGCTGACTGCTTCCAGAAGAGGAGGAGGATCTACCCTGATGCCTCTGATAGGTTTGATACTGGGTAGTCCTTTGAGATGGAGAGCCTAAAGCACCAGCAACAGGTGGAGGAGGAGGAGGAGGAGGGTCCTTCTTGAATCTCTGTGGAGGAGGTGAATACTTCCTGCTTTTCTTCCTTTCTTTCTGTTAATTCTTGGACATCCACATCCAAGCTGGCATGCCCTTGTATGGAGAAATATTTTGAAGAATGTTGTATGGAGTGTCACATGTTGGGTTTGGTTTTGGAGCAGGAGGTGGATGAGTTTTTCTATTCTTAGAAAGTTTCCTTTTCTTAGTAGAGGGACTGTCATCTGAATCCTCTTCATCATCATCATCATCATCTGAAGAGTCTTGAGGAGTATCATATAATGCATTTATTTCTTTCAGAGCCTCTTCAGATATCAAGGGTTTTTCTTCCTGGGAAGGAGCTGGAGGAAGAGCTGGAGCTGGAGCAGGAGAACTGTACACATCGATGCTTTTAACAACTGATTTATTCTCTTCTTCTATATCAGCCATGATCAACTCATCAAGATCAGGCATGGGGCTATCATCCATAATGAATGTTGGAGTAGAAATGACTTTAGGAGGGGATGAAATAATGAGGGAATCAGTTCTGGGTGGAGATGGAATGACAGGAGCCTCTGTAATAGCAAAACTATCCTTGAGTTGCTTGGCAACTTTGGGGCTTATTGGGGAGGTATAGGGAACTATAGCCAAAGATGGCTTTATGCTGTATTCTAGAAGAGAATTCAAGTAAGCTGTATCAAACATATTCAACAAATTCAAATATCTACTGTGGGATTTATAATTCAATCACCAACAGTATTTATTTCAGCCAAAACAGGCTCATCCAAATCCATATCAGATTCAATGAAATTAAGTAAATCAATTAAATCATCAGCTATTGCTGCATCTGCATTTGCTTCTGCTTCTGCTGCTACTTCTACTGTTGTTGCATCAGCTGCTACTTCTTCTGCTACTACTGCTGCTTCATCAGCTGCTACTTCTTCTATTAATACTACTGCTGCTACTTCTACTACTGCTGCTTCTTCTTCACAGAGTATCTCCCCCTGCCTGGTTTTAGTGGATACTGGAGTCAGGCCCCTGACTGAAGAAGGAGGGATGGAGAGAGCAGAGATTTGAGCAACAAGTGAAGAGATGGAGGTAGCAAGAGGGAAATATCCTCTGCTATGAGGGTTTTGAGGAGGGGAGTGAGAAGTGCTAGAAGAGTTGGAATGATGGAGGGGTCCAACGACAGAAATACAGGAGATGTCTCAGTGGGGACAGAATGGTGAATGAAAGATGATGGTGGAGGAGGTAGAGAGTCTTGCATAGGTTCATCTTGGGAAGAGGGAGTGTGAAGGGGGCATGAGAGCAGATCAAAGGATGGTAGGGATGATAGATTGGAAAGGGGAATATCAGCCAAATGTGGTAGTAGGGGAGATGAGGGTGGTGATGGAATTGGTGTACCATCTGGGGATTGAGTTGATGTATGAAAGTGAATATGAGTTCATGATGGATGTATTGGAGAGGATGGAGGTGTAGGAGTGTGGACTGTGGTTTGAACTATGGAATGAACTGGTGAGGGGAGTTGGTGTACCATCTGAGGATGGCTTTGGATGACTGGAGGTTGTGGAGGTGGAGTAGGGACATCCTCAGCAGGGTATGGAGTGGCTGGAGTAGCCCTTGTACTCTCAGAAGGCCTGGAGGAAGAGGAAGAAGCCTTGGATGGCTTGGTGATGGTTCTCTCCCACCTGCCAAAGAGGGCACCGATGAGCCTCTTGGAGGCATCAATAAATATGGTCGGTGTGACCAGGGATTCAGCAGCCTTTTCCTGAAGGAAGATTCCCATAATTCTTCCAAAACACACCTCCTTCTTGGTGTTCTTTTTCTTGAGCATTTCAAACATAATCTTAGCCCAGTTCACAGGCTTCTTATTTACCACAGCACACATCACCAGGAATTGATGCCTGGTGATGTAATCATGGGTTGTGTGCTTGCCCAGCAGTACTTTCTCCACAATATCTGCTAGAAACTTATACTCAGCAGATAGATGTTTCTTTAGCAGCTTGTTGGGGGTTGCTCGAGAATAACCCATCTTATTTAACATTTCATCAAATTCTTCATTATCAATTTCCAACTCTGATTCACCATTAGCTAATCCAAAAATCTCAGTCAGGACGGCGGGGGTAAGAGAGATTGCATTACCCGATATTGTGTCTGTCATGATATCTTCATCTGTTGTGGAGGAAGTATAGACTCATTCCCTGATCTCTGCACTGGCTAGCTTGATTCTGGTGTACATCAGATTCTTCAACTGCTGATCTTCAAGCAGTTTCAGGATGTCCAGGAAGATTGGATCTGAGTGTTGAAACGACTCGAAGTCTACATCAAATCCAGTATCAAATTTCATTGATGCAAGACTGCCCGCTGGAATCGCCATAGTGTGCCTGCAACAAACAAGAGAGATCAAGTGCAATGGAACTGAAAGCGCGGGACAGAGGTCGAAGAAAAACCTAGATATATGGTCTTTCAGAATATGAATCGACAAACTCCGTTCTACAAAAAATAAAAGAATTCTTCGATCTGAGGTCGACGAAATATTTTGTAATTAAAAAATTTGTCGAGCTTAGTCTGAAGATTTGAAAAAATTTCATCGAGCTCTGTTCGACGAAACTTTTCTGAAGCAGATTCGTCGATCTCCATTCGATGAAAATAACTTCACTCACAGAGAGTTCGTCGATCTCCGTTCGACGAATATCTCTAGGACTTTTCTTCTGTTCATCAATCTCAGTTCGACGAACTTTGAATATTCGTCAAGCATAGACAAAAATTAAATTAAAGCTTCTCCATTTATCATTCCAAGTTGATTTATAAAGAACAAGTGATTTCTTTCATCCAGGGGTTTGATGAAAATATCTGCTATTTGTAAATCAGTGTAGATATAGATAAGTTTAATTTTGTTTTTGTTTACACACTCTCTAATGAAATGATGTCTAATGTCTATATGCTTAGTCCTACTGTGATGGACTGGATTTTGTGCTATGGATATAACACTTGTGTTATCACAGAAGAGAGTTGAATTATTTAAGTTTAACCCATAGTCCAGGAGTTTGTTTTGAATCCACAGCATCTGGGAACAGCAACTGCCTATTGCAATATATTCTGCTTCAGCAGTTGATGTAAACACAGATGACTGTTTCTTATAGAACCAAGACACTAATCTCATACCAATGAACTGGCAAGTCCCTGAGGTACTTTTCTGTCTACCCTGCATCCAGCAAAGTCAGCATCTGAGTATCCAGTTAACTCAAATTCTGACTCAGTAGGATACCAGAGTCCTAGACTAGGACAACTCTTTATATATCTCAAAATTCTTTTTAGAAAAACTAGATGAGATTCTTTAGGGTTCACTTGGAACCTAACACAAAGACATGTAGCAAACATTATGTCAGGTCTGCTAGCTGTAAAGTATAGTAGGGACCTAACAATGCCCCTATATAATTTCTGATCAACAGGTTTCCCATGTTCATCAGAATCTATTACAGCATTAGTGGTCATGGGTGTTTTCTTTACTGAGGCATCGACCATCCCAAACTTTTTAATAAGCTCTTTAGCATACTTAACCTGGGATATGAAGATGTCATCAGATAGCTGCTTCACTTGGAGTCCAAGGAAGTAGGGGAGCTCACCCATACCACTCATTTCAAACTTAGAATGCATGAGGTTAGAGAACCTCTTGCATAGTTTGGAATCTGTAGATCCAAATATAATGTCATCTACATAAATTTGTACTAACAAGATTTGGTCCTTATGGTGCCTAGTGAATAATGTTTTATCTACAATGCCTCTAGTGAATTTATGCTCTATCAGGAAGCTAGCTAGGGTCTCATACCAAGCTCTTGGAGCTTGCTTTAAACCATAAAGAGCTTTATGAAATCTAAAGACATATGAAGGATGGGTTGGAGAGATAAAACATAGAGGTTGTTCAACATAAATCTCTTCTTTAAGTACTCCATTCAGAAAGACACTCTTGGCATCAATCTGATAGACTTTGAACTTCTTGTAGGTAGCATAAGCAAGGAAAATTCTGATTGCTTCTAACCTTGCAACTGGTGTAAAAGTTTGGTCATTATCTATTCCTTCTTCTTGCCTATAGCCTTGAGCAACAAGCCTAGCCTTGTATCTCACAATTACACCATGAGCATCAAGTTTTTTTATATACCCATTTAGTTCTAATGACTAGGTAGTTTTTGGGTCTTGGAACTAAATCTTAAACTCTGCATCTCTCAAATTGATTGAGTTCCACTTGCATTGCAATGATCTAGTGGGGATCTTGCTCATCATCTTTTATGGATTGAGGCTCAACTTGAGAGAGGAAACAGGCGTGCATCACATCTTGGTTAAGTTGATGCCTTGTCTGTATACCTACTGACATGTCTCCAATCACTTGAGATCTAGGGTGATCCCTTAGTATGACAAGATCAGTGGGTGGAGTTGGTTCAGCAACAACATGTGGAGTTAATTCCTCTTGTGAAATAATGTTTGTTGTTGAAGGAATTTCAACTTCTTCCATAAGTTCTTCTTCACTATCTTCATCAGTTTGTGGAGTAGGAGGTGATATAATCTCTTATGGAAGGTTCAACTCACCCAATTTCTCACATAAGTGAGGTACCTGCAAAGTGCTATTGGTAGAAATTTCTTTCTCCTTATAAGACATGTTAGCCTCATCAAAAGTTACATGAATTGATTCCTCAATTTTTAAAGATGATTTATTGAATACCCTATAAGCTTTACTGACTTGGGAATATCCTAGAAAAATTCTCTCTTCAGCCTTAGCTTCAAACTTTCTAATATACTTCTTGTTATTATTATGAATATAACATAGGCAACCAAATACTTTAAAATAGGTGATTTTAGGTTTCTTCCCTTTGAGCAATTCATAGGGAGTCTTATTCTTAAGTTTATGTATTAAATTCCTGTTTAGTACATAGTTTGTTGTGCTTACAGCCTCTGCCCAAAAGGATAGGGGCATGTAAGTATCTGCAAGTAATGTGCCTGCATCTTCAATTAAGGTTCTATTCTTCCTTTCAGCTACCCTATTTTGTTGAGGAGTTTTAGGAGCTGAGAAGCAATGCCTGATACTTTCCTTCTCACAAAACTCATACATAAGAAGAGACTCACACTCTGTACCATGATCACTTCTGATCAATGCAACATGAGTAGAGTACTCAATCTGTATGGTCCTGAGAAAATCTGTAAGAACATTGAATGTATCTGACTTAAATCTTAGAGAGAACACCCAAGTGAATCTAGACAAGTCATCTACAATAACTAGGGTATAAGATTTCCCTCCAAGGCTTTGTACAGCAATAGGTCCAAAAAGGTCCATGTGCAGTAAGTACAAGATCCTAGGTGAATCACTCTTGTTAACTGTTTTAAAACTAGATTTAGTTTGCTTGCCTAGTTAACAAGCCTTGCAGAGGCCTTCCTTCTTATAGAGACCAGAAGGCAAATCTCTCACAAGGTTGTCTTTAGATAGCCTAGCAATATTTTTATATTAACATGTCCTAGCCTTTTATGCCAAGGATCATTTTGATTGCTAACAATGTTAAGTAAACAGATATCTGAATTTGTAGAATGAAAATCTACTATATATATTACCTTGTCTATTTCCAATTAAAACAGTTTGTTTTTCTTTATTTGAAATAGTGCAAGATGTTGAGTTAAAGTGCACCTGATAACCTTCATCATATAGTTGACTTATAGAGCTGAGGTTATGCTTGAGTCCACATACATATGTCACCTTTTTGAAAGTGACTGCTCCAATCTTTACTTCTCTAAAGCCCTCTGACTGGACGCAATTTGAATCACCAAAGATAACTTTTGGTCCCAGCTTGGACTTGTAGTTATTTAAGTTGTTCTTGTTGCCAGTCATATGCTTGGAGCATCCACTATCCAGATACCATTTTTGATTAATAACTAGACAGCCCTTTACCTGCAAAGTAAATAATTAGTTGTTCTTGACCCAGGTTACCTTAGGTCCTTGTTTCTTTACATAAGAAAAGCAGGATATTTCTGAGAATTCAGGTTGGGATTTATATCCTAAGGGATGATATCTTCTGGGAGGAATTATCTAGTCAGCCAGTGGATTAAAAGGTCTTTTAGATTGATTAGAGTTTTTGTCAAAGTTATGATTTTTATTAAGTCTGTCTGGGTTCGACGAAAAGTTGTAAGTTCGTCGACCAGAGTTCGACGAAATGGGATGAGATCCTCGATCTCTACTCCGAGAATGAACATATTCATTTTTTGTGCCCCAAGTTCGTCGATCTCTACTCGGCGAACCATACACAATTCATTGATCGCAGTAAGACGAATAATTATTATATAGATTTGCGTTCAGAGTTCGTCGACTTGAGTTCGACGAACTGGCCACATTTCATCGATCCGAGTTCGACGAAATCTGCTGAATATTGTTCTGGTTATGATTTTTCTTATCTTGTCTTCTTTTCTTATTTTTGTGTGTAATTTCAGTTTGATTGGGATTGTTATTATCTACCATTTCTTTACCCTTTTCAGACACAAATTTTATTAGTGTGGATAATATGTTCTTCTTGAGCATGGGGGGGGGGGGGTAAACTTGATGATGCACCCAAGCCTAGTTTGACATTCAGTCTAACATTGACTGTGCTTGTGATGTCCATTAGCTTAAGGCTTCTCCCATTGAGAGATTCCTCAAGTTGTTTGGCCTCATATAGCTCTGTTTTTAAAGACATGATTTGTTCATTGGCTAGAGTTTGTTCATCTTTCAATTTAGTGTTTTCAGAAATTAGATTTTCTTGATTGGCTAGTCTTTCCCAAAGTATTTTAATTTATTTTTCTGAGTTAATTAGATCAATACACAAGGTTTTAAACTCAGTTTTGAAAGTATCAGAACTATAATCAAAATTTGAGAGTACCTGATCAGCTTCTGACTCTGAAGCTCCTTCATTGTCAGATTCTTCCTCATTGTTTGATTGACTGCTGGAGGCATTGATGGCCATGAAGCAGATTTCCTTGGCCCTTGCCTCCTCTTTCTCTTCACTGGAACTGGAAGATGTGGATTCATATTCTGTCTCACTCCAGATATCAGCAACAAAACCCTTCTCCTTCTTTTTGTATTTGCTAGAAGAAGGCCTGCTGCTGTGTTGTCTTCTGGAGTCCTTTCTTTTCTTCTTTCTTTTTTCTGATTCTCTGGACACTCTGAGATAAAGTGCCCAGGTTTCCTGCAGCCAAAACATACCATTTCTTTAGTAGGTGTTTTATCATACCTTGGCTTATCATCCTGCCTGGATGATTTTCTTTTGAAATTCTTTCTTGTCATTTTGTAAAATCTCTTGGCAAAGAGACTCATCAGTTCTTTATTTACTATTGAAGCTTCAGTTTCTTCAGCAGCCTTGAATGCCAAGTTGTGCTCCTTTCTTGCTGGTGGAGGAGTCATTTGTTCAACTGCTTCTCTGGACTTTATCAGCAGCTCCTAAGATTTGAGCTTTCCAAGTAGAGATTTTGTGGAAATCTCATTTAAGCTCCTGACTTACTTGATTGGCCAGATCCTTGAATCCCATGAGCTTGGGAAGAACATGAGGATTTTGTCATTTACTTCAGCAAGGGTGATGTCCTTATCCAAAGTTTTCATCTCATTGATGTTTGAGCTCAGTTTGTTGTACATGTCTGCAACAAATTCTGCTTCTTCCTTTTTGAAGTTCTCATACTGGGATATGAGATTTGATCTTCTGTCTTTTCTCTCATCAGCAGAGCCAGCCACCATTTGGTTGAGAGAGTCCCAAATGGCCTTGGCTGAAGTGCATTCAGCCACTTTCTGGAAGATGTCATTAGACATTGTTTGGGCCAGAATGTTCATGGCTTTAGCATCATCAACCTTGGCTTTCTTATGAGCATCATTCCACTCAGGTGGTGGAACTGCATGGGTGCTTGAGGTTACTGTAGATGTAGATGGTTGAGGAGGACCTGTCAAGATAGAATTGTAGATGTCCTCATCAATATAATTCATATAAAGTTTTATTCTTGCCTTCCAGATGGCAAACTTGTTTAAGTTGCACACTGGAGGTCTGGTGCTTGCATAATTTTTGTTCTGTGCCATGCTGTGAATATAATCCTAATAGAAATAAAAAAAATCAGATCTGACAAAGGATCTTTTGGTTCAAGGGTTAGCTTGTACAACCAAAGGAACCTGCTCTGATACCAATTGAAAGTGAGGGTTAGATCTGATATACTCTAGAGGGGGATGAATAGTGCATCTTTAAAACTTTAAAGATTTTTGTTGTTAATTAAAACTTCAGAGTATAACAGCTATTTGATACCAATATTTACTGTAAGTAAAAGTGCAAACTAAGATAACCTAATCTACCATAGGCACACCAAGGCTAAATTAACTAACATATGCATAGCAAACCTAACTAGCACAGGCACAGCAAGAACAAAAGAAAAAGATGGTAACCAGACAACACAAGAATTTTTATAGTGGTTCCCCAACCTGAGTATATCCACTCTTCTACCACCCGGGTAGGAATCCACTCAAGTTTTTGATCAGGTGACTGCCACCAATGAGCTTTTGATCAGGTGCTCAAAAACCAATCCCAAGTCTTTTGATCAGGTGACTTGCAACCAAGGAATAACTTTTGAAGGGAGTTAAAGAACCCTTTGTGCAGTGAGGGGATGAGAGAGTGATGGTGTCTTCTCTTTCTCAAATACAACTGAGAAGACTTAGTGGATCTTTGATGTTAATAAAGCTCCCCCTGAGTTATAGAGTTGTTCAGGAAGATTGAGCTTTGCTTCAGGGTGATTAGGTCTTTAATCTTTAGCTTTGACCAGAAGATCTCCAGGAACTTCTTGACTGATAAAGTTTTGTTGTCCTTGAAGAATCTTGGAGTGAAGAATGAAGAAGACTCTTGATTTGAATTTGTGTTCTTCTTCTTCTTCTTCAGTATCTTATGTTATTTCTCTGGTTTGGGGATGCTTGTTTTTTTGCCTCTGTTGTTGTGTTATTGCTTTTTGTCTTGCCTCTTACCTCTCGAGAGGGAAGAAGGAAATCCCTTTTTATATTTTCTATGGAATTTTCCTTTGAATTTTTGAATTCCTTCATTGATTGCTGACGGCCTTGAGAATGTCTGCATTAATTGATTTCCACAACTGTCCCATTGAAAAACAACAAGTAATTATCCTGATGAATGTCATAATCAATGCTACTTCTAACGGTAATATTCAGATAATATTAAGTATTGATTATTCAGGAATTACTGCAATAAAATAAGGACAGAAAGAGGGAAAAGTCCATGTCTGGATCTGCACAGAATTCGTCGAGCAAGAAACAGAATTCGTCGACCTGGGTCTGAAATTCGTCGAGCTGAGAAGTCATGTTCATCGACCAGATAATTGTTATTCGTTGACCTGAGATACAAGATCGTCGACCTGAGAATTGTTGACTGTTACTTGATAAAACTTGTCAATACTGTGGTCTAAGATCGTCGAGCTGAGAACATGAATTCGTCGATAGGAGTTCAGTGAAATGATTCTAGACTTAGAATGTTGAAGCAGAGCATCCAGAAATCGTCGACCTGAGAATGAAGTTCGTCGAGCTCAGCTCAGAGAATTGTCTCTAAGTTCGTCGAGCTAAGCACGACTTTCGTCGAACTGAGTTCGACGAACGTCGAACTCATTTCCTGAATCTTTGAAATTTCTCTAAATCTTGAGTCTTTTGCAGTCTGCTGATGGCTGATCCAAGTAATGTTGACTTGAAGGACTTGGCCTAAACTCTAGGACACAAACATGACCCTGGCTATACATGTTGGGTCAAACATCTTAGTTTAGTGAACCTAGCCCAAATCCAACTAGGGTTCCAACATATAGCTTATTTAATGCTCATCCAGCATGACTGAAGAAGAACAAAATCTTTCCCAAATATATAATTATCACCTCGGGAACATCATGTTTCAAATCAGGAGGCGTTCCAGGCCTTAAAGAGGCAGTTAACCCATGACCCACTGCTCCAAGGGTTGAAGGAGGGGGATGACCTGTCTTTATATCTCGGGGTTGGAGTAGAGGCCTTGAGCTCCGTCCTGGTTCGGGAAGAGGGGAAGAGGCAACTGCCCATATATTACGTAAGCCTGGTCCTGAGGAAGGCAAATCTTCGTTATCCCATCTTAGATAAGCTGGCCTTCGCTCTGGTCATCTCGGCTCGGAGGATCCAACCCTATTTCCAGGCACACTCCATCCGAGTGGTGACTAACCCCCCCCCCCCCCCCCCTCAACATCTTTGAGGGGGTAGAGTATTCAGGCAGGTTGGCCAAGTGGTCGGTGGAGCTGGGCGAGTTTCATATCTCCTTTGTCCCTCACCTCTCGATCAAGGCCCAAGCAATGACCGACTTTCTGGCTGACTACGTGGTCGAGGTGGCATATGCATAACTCACTCGCCCAGTTCCCTGGAAGGTGATGGTAGACGGCGCTTCGGGAAGGCATTCCCTGGGGGTGGGGTGATCTTAGAGAGCCCCTAGGGAATGAGAATCGAACAAACGGTGGTGGTGCACTTTCCCATCACTAAGAACCAGGCCGAGTATGAGGTTGTGATAGCAGAGTTGTGCCTGCCTAGGGAGCTGGGGTTGCAAGATGTGGAGGTCCTCACCCACTCAATGGTGGTGGCTTCCCAGATCAACGAGGAGTTTGAATCGAGGGAGCCTACCCTTCAGTCATACTTAGCAAAGGTAAAGGGGGTCATCGACATGTTCCAGACCTTCTCTATCCGACATGTGCCTAGGGATGAAAATGAATAGGTCGATTAGCTGGCAAAGCATGGTCCCCGGGTGCGGGGTTACCATCACTAACTTATTCCACCCTTCCATCGAAGAGGGAGGATTGATGGAGGTGGATTAACACCCCTCGTGGATGGACCCTTTCACAACATTCCTTTCCATAGGGGAGTACCCGTAGGGGATGGACAAGAAGAAGTTCAAGTACAAGTCGGTGTATTATATCATCCGTGACGGGCAATTGTATCAAAATACTCTCTCGGGGATGTTGGCTCGCTGTGTGGCCGAGTGGGAGGTCCAGAGAATCTTGGAAGATGTCCACTCCGGGGAGTGTGGGATTCACTCCGGGAGTCAGACCCTTGAAGGAAGGATTATCAGACAAGGGTATTTCTGGCCTACCCTGGGCCACGACGCTGCAGAGTTCACGAAGAAGTGCCACAAGTGCCAGTTGTTTTCTGCCCTTCAAATACAACCAGCCCAGCGCCTTAGAAGCATCACAACCCCCTGACCCTTTACCATCTGTGGAATGGATTTGGTAGAGCCTTTCCCTCAGGCCAGCGGGTAGAGAAGGTTCTTGCTTATCATGATAGATTATTTTTCTAAGTGGTTGGAGGTGAAGGCGTTGATCAAGGTGACCTCTCAGGTTATCAGGAATTTTATGTGGGGGGAGATCATTTGTCGGTACGGGTTTTTGTAGGCCATTGTCACGGACAACGAGCCTCAGTTTTCCAGAGCTGAATTCATCAGTTTCAGCGGACAGCTCGGGATTGACCTCAGGTTTGCCTCAGTCCTCCACCCCAGGAGCAACGAGCAGGTGGAGCGACTCAAAGCTCTCGTCCTTCTCGCTAGGAGTGGTAGCCAGCGGGAATAGGTTCAACAACAGGTCCCTCGAGGTGATCTCCTCGCATCCCTCCACCAACACCTGCAAGTCTTTCATCATCTGCCAGGAATAGTCGGCAGTGCTGATGGAATTGATCCGCAACCTATCGACGACCTCGACCTCGCTGTAGACCTTTGGCCACTTGGGAGGAATGCTCGGCTTGCCGCCGGACTGGGGGAAGAAGATGTTTGTTTGCTGGATCAGCTCGCTCTGGAGTCCTTTGTTTTCCTCCCTCAACTTGGCATTCTCTCTCTCCAGCTCGGCGGCGCGAGCCTCCAGCTCGGCGGTGCGAGCTCGCAGCCCGCTCGCAGCTTCAGCATCTTTGGAAGAAGGGCAAGATACGATTTATATGCATGAAAAATCCTAAGTGAAAAAGGAAGGGGATAGCCGCCAATTACCATCCCGTCGGCGGCCTTCACGAAAAGATTTTCAGCGAACTTTAGTCGCCCCGCCAGGTCGGCGGCATTGTCCTTGGCGAGGTCACGCTCCTACTCGGTCTTTAACAGCTGGTGGTTGAGGCTGAATTCGCGGCAGACCACCATGTGTTGCAGCTCCAAGGCCCCCATCTGGGTCTGCAGACCTTCTCGGCTGATCTGCCGAAGAGTCAAGCCTGTGTAGGCCTCGAAATCCTCACGCACATATAGGCCGAAGCCCAACACGTAGGCGTGCCCGGAGGCGGGTTGACCCCCCGACCAGGAGGGATGGAGTGATGAGATGGAGACCCAGTGGGTCTGCTCATCCCATCGCACCATCGTCTCGCCGGCGGGGTCTTTTGATTTTCCCCCAAATCCAAAAGGGGGTGGCTCTTTGGCAGGCCCGGCTCACGGGCCATAGTCTTTGCTACAGCAAGATGAGCGGAGGGCTTGCCGCATTCCAGATCTTTTATCAGTGAGCCCTTCAACTAGCTCGTTGGTGAGCCTACAGGTGTGGTCTCCGACGAGCTGATGTAGATTTGTGGTTGCTTTTTGGAGACCACCAAAGCCTTCATCTTCTTTGGTGGCGGAGGCGGCAAGGCGAGCTGGACCCTTCGAGGCCAGGTCATTTCCTGCCGAAGGAAGGTCCTCCTGACCCCAGCTCGTCTCGGCAGGCCGCCGCGGCAACCCGCTCGCGCGTGAGCGTATCCAGTTGGAGTCCCGAGACCGCATGAGGCGGATGCTCGGGAATTGATCGCTACCCTGCAAGAAAGGACTTTGAGTTAGAAATCGACAATTGAAAGTTTATAGTTGCCTACCTAAATCACCTAGAGGGGGGTGAATAGGTGAATTGTACGTCTTTTGCGGAATAAAAAAATTACAAACCAAAGCACAGATCTATCTACCAATCAAACACAAACGAGGCAAGATTTATAGTGGTTCCCCAACCTTGGGTAAATCCACTTTCCCTCACCGATCTAGCAATATACTAGACACGGCTACTCCACTATCTCAGATTGAAAATCAATCCTACCCTCGGAACAACGTTCCTACAATCTCGATCCATAAAACAGATCTACACTCGGAAGGTAAAACTTCCTACAATCTCGGAGACAAAAGCTCCTACACTCGGAGAAATTTCTCATACAAGAATGAAATAAATTTTGTATAGAAATACAAACAGTGAATCTTCTTTTTCAGATCTGCAACTGTCGGCCAGAAATTTCTTCTTCTAGTTTTTGCGGCTTTATCAGAATGATGAAGAGAAATCTCTGCTAGATTTGATCTGAAACTTCTTGGCTTCACAAGATCGATCGAATCGGAAGATTGAGGAGTTCAGCAAATCTCGATCTAGAAACCCTTCTTGATCTGAATCCTCAAAAGATGAAACCCTAGCCGGTCGGTAATCAGCGACAGCGACGGCGGCGGTTTTCATTTCTTGGAGAGAGAGGAGACAGAAAGCTTGAGAGTACGACTGCAAAACTTCTTAAAAATAATCTTCTTAGAATTAGGGTTTGTCGGTTTAGACAAGACTATTTATATGATCAAAAAAGATTAGACATAATTGAGTCACTATGAGAGACATGTGGACCAATCACGTCAAAGTTCATTAAGAAAACCGTTATTCTGGACTTAATGAATTTTCGAAAAAGTCGATGTAAAATACTCGAGATGTAAAAGCTTACTCGAGTACATGCAGCACTACTCCAGAAGGTACAAGATGACTACTTGAGTATATGAGAAGAACTACTCGAGAGGGAATGAGATAATTACTCGAGTACATGGAGTCAACTACTCGAGTAAATAAGAAGAAAAGGAATCAGCTACTCGAGTAACAAAAATAAAATACTCGAGTACTTGAGTACTTACTCGAGAGGTGGAGAAGATTACTCGAGTATAAGAAATACTACTCGAGTATATCTGAATGAACTACTCGAGTATATAAGAAACTACTCGTGACAATGACTTAGAAAATTTCTGGAACTAGAAAATAGCACTACTCGAGTATAGAAGTTGAACTACTCGGGACGAATAGAACTACTCGAGTATATGGAGATGACTACTCGAGTAATTCACTTAGAGAAATTTTCTGGAATAGAATTATGGGTTATTGAGTATTAATTCTGGACTACTCGAGTAGTAGATGAACTACTCGAGTACATGACTTAGACTACTCGAGTAAGAAGGTAAAACTACTCGAGTACTATACAGTACTACTCGAGTATTTAACTTAGAAAACTTTGAGAAGAAAAATTTTTGTAAACCCGAGAGGTGAAAGGAAACTACTCGAGAGCCATAATTTGACTACCCGGGATATATCTTAACTACTTGAGTAAGAGTATTATTACTCGAGTATGAACTCAGTAACTTACTCGTCTAAGTACAGAACTACTTGAGTACTTTACTTAGGAAATTTTCTTGACAGAACTTTTTCTTATTCTAAGGTGAAACCAGCATCAAGTATTTTCACTTAGTCCTAGAGCTCGAATATGAAGTGTATCCTAATAGAGAGGCTACACATGAGTCAACACTTTGGAACACACAATGAGGGATTGCATTGTATAGTCCTGTGTTTGGTGACCCATTGTAAACTGACATTGGTCTACACTTCCCATAAGATTCCTGCAAATAGATAACTTAAACCAAGCATCAAATACAACTTAATTCATCTTAGTTCAAGGGCGACTTCATCAAATCTGGGTTAGTGTGGATATAATACCCAACAATCTCCCCCTATTTGTAGAAGTCAAAACCCTTTACAATAAGGTGAATTGTGGACATAAAAAGAATGCTAAGAATATAAAGTAGTGCGAGCAAACATAAGACTAGGAAAAAGATAATAAGATCAAAACTTAGAATTATATAAGTGTGAATATCCAAAAATATCATTATCAACAAAAATCATTTCCACAACTCATAAGTCCTTTTGGATAGTTCTGATGATGTTGTCTGTCCTGTTTCTCCTGTTGTCTTCTTTGATAGCTGTAAGGCTTTGGATAATACTTGGGAAGTCTTGAAGGAGCAGCAGGATTGTTTCTTCCATATTCTCTGTCATATAATCTTCTATTGGTCATTGATTTCTCATATAACTCCCATTCCTGGGAACTGTAGTGAATATTCCTGATCTCATGGTAGTCTATAACCAATTTGAGACTGTCCAAAATGAGGGATTTAGAAGTGGGAGACCATATCTCAGCAAATTCTGGAGCTTTTCTTTTCTCAGGATCAGAGACTGGAATGGACTTGCTAGCAAAAGGACCTTCACCATACTTTCTTTTCTTCTGGGAAGTTTGGATCTCAGGAGGAGCATGAAGGAATATATCTGCAGGATCATCTTCCCAACCCTGAGCGTAGGAATCAGGAGGAGCAACAGAGTCACCAGGCCTAGGAGAGAATGTGGGTTGCATAGGAGGAGCAGGAGCATCAACAGCAGCTAGAGGGTTCAGGTGATGAGGAATGATATTAGGATTTGCAGCAAATTCAGGAAGGATCTGGTTGTGCATCCATACAGTAGTGTCATAGGTGTAGAATTTGACACTCTGAATTTGAGCTAGGACATCATCATGGATCTCTTTTACTTTGGCTTTCCAAAGCTTTTGCATGGCAGCATCTGATTGTTTTAAATACTCTTTCACCAATTTCTCCCCCTTTCTGACTTCAACAGATAGCTTAGAGATGACATCATCTTTGAAAGTGCCAACCTCTTCACAGATTTTAATTTTTGTAGTTTCAGCTCGTTTGTCCAATTCCATCTGATTATTAGCAAGAGTCAGACCTTGCTCCATGACTTGACCAACACTAGTAATGGTGTGGTCTAATGCTTTGCCACCAATTTGGAACAGATGTTTGAGCTGATCAGTATTATGTTGAATTTCAGCGAATCCTCTGCTCATCTCAGTTTCGAGAGCAGTGACCTTATCTGTGACAGTCTTAATACAAGTATCAAAGTATGTTTTCTGCTCTTGAAGGAGGAGTACAATCTGTGGCAGCAAATCTGTAAAGGGAGTAGCAGTTGCAGCAGGAGGAGCAGAAGTAGATGGAACAGAAGGAAGAGGAGGAGCTACCCAAGGAGCTATTTCTGTAAGGGTAACAGAGCTCTGAGCCCTTGTAGCTGTTATCATGGCATCCCCTTCATCAGTGATTGTGGGGATGGAGAAATTTAAGTTCCTTATAGGAGCTTCAACTGGCTCAGGTGATGTCTCATCTGAAATGAAGATGGTTTCTGCCTGCTCTTTGTGAGCATCAGGAGATGTAGCTGGAGACTTGGCTAGAGATTTTTCTGGAGACTGTGTTGGAGATTGCACTAGAGTGGGGTCTTTGGGTATATCAGTGGATGGAGCTTTTGTAGATAGAGGAGGAGAAGGAGGTAAATCAGCTGTCAATTCTGCTATCATCTCATTGATGGAAGCATCTGTATAGAGGAGTGTATCTTAAAGATGTTGATCTGAGGGGATATCTTCTAGGGTAACAGGTGGAGGAGTAGGAGCTGGAGGAGTTGGCAGCCTGGCTGAAGCAGCAGGAGCAGGCCCCCCCTCATTTGGTGCACCAGAAAAGCTGGGGACCTGAGATGGAGAGGGAGATGGGGTCCTGTCTTCTGTGTCTAGAACTTCAATAATCTTAGCAACTTGAGAAGGATTCTACAACTTGAGCTCCCATCTTTGAATTGAGGAGATGGAGACCTTCTTCATATGATGAAGGATACTTCCTTTAGAGAAGGTGAAGGTTTCTGGGTTTAACTCATGAAGGAGTAATGAGATGATCCCTGCATAGTTGGGGGATTTAATGCTCTCCTTTATTTTGTTTAGGATGAGCAAGCCAGACTGAAAGGCTATTCTACAGACTATGGCTTGCATCATTTCAAAGAAATACAAAGGGATATCTCTTATTGAGTTTGTCTTACATAGAAGAATTTTTCCAATAATATCAACTAGCAGTTTACCTTCTGCATTCATGTCAGCCTTTCTAATGTATTTTGCATCAACAAAAATTCCACAAAATAAGCAAGTTCTGGCATACTCTTCATCACCCAGAAAATCATCTGTATCTAAAACTGGTAGCCGAAGAAGTTGAGAAACAGAGGTTGAAGTAAGTTTGATCTTTATACCTCTGACTTGAGATTTTAGAACTGTCCCGTGGTGCTTCACCTTAACATTCCTGAAAAATTCTGCAACGTTGGGGAAGAGGATTCGACATTGTTCTTGGAGAACGAAGGTTAATCCGGCAGTGTCGAGCAAAATCATGAGATTGTGGAAGTCGTCAGATAGTTCTGCAATCCCGGCGGCGACTAATTCTGAACCCACATCGATTTTAGAGGAGGCGGCCATGCTTCAGAAGTCTTGGAGATGAAAAAAAACCGAGACAGTTTCGACGGGGTGAAGGAAGGCGCCCGGCTCTACAACTGATGGAGGAATGCGAAGAGGCAGTCAGTTACTCGAGAGAGAGGAAATGATTTCGTGAAGGATATTTCCGAATTTCCGTATTTATATAACCCTAGTTTTATGTTGGGTACATTGGTCAAATGTACCTGATTTGAAGAAGCCTCACCCAACTCAATGATATACATCATAATGTATTTGATGTATGTTGAGTTTACTTGTGCAGGTTAAGAAATCACTGGACTAAAGCAAAAAGTTTCTAAGTCCATGTGTCGACACCCAGAGGGAAAGTGTCGACACTTAAGAAGACTTGTGTTGACACCCAGACAAGCAGTGTCGACACTTGGAGTCATTGTGTCGACACCTGGGATGCAGAGTCGACACCAGACAGAAAGTGTCGACACTTGGAGCTGTGTCGACACTCAGTGAAGGAAAGTGCAGACAGAAAGTGTCGACACAAGGAGCTGTGTCGACACCCAGTGAAGCTGTGTCTACACCAGAAAGTGTCGACACTTGAAGCTGTGTCGACACTCAGCAAAAGTCTGCAGAGACTAAGTTAAAGTGTCGACATTCAGAACAATGTGTCGACACTCAACAGAAGAGTCAGCACTTGAAGTATGTGTCGACACCCAGCACAATGTGTCGACACACAACCAGAAGAGTCAACACTTGAAGTATGTGTCGACACCCAGCACAATGTGTCGACACACAACCAGAAGAGTCAACACATGAAGTAAGTGTCGACACTCAGCACAATGTGTCGACACTCAGCTAAAGACTCTACACTTGAAGAAAGTGTCGACACAAGGAGCTGTGTCGACACTTAGCAAAGATCAGAAAGATCAACAAAATTATTCTAAGTACAAGTGTCGACACTAAGGGAATGTGTCGACACTCAGCTGAAGTCTCAACAAGAAGAAGGTGTGTCGACACAAGGAGCTGTGTCGACACTCAGCAAGTATCGACATTGAAGACTATGTGTCGACACCAAGAAGCAGTGTCGACACTTGACAGATTCAACACAAGAAGTTGTGTCGACACAAAGGAGATGTGTCGACACTTAGAAGAATTCAGTAAAAGCTAGAAGAACAAGTACTTGTGTCGACACTCAATTTCAGTGTCGACACATGCAGAAGAAATTGTGTCGAGACATACAAGGAGTTGTGTCGACACCTTGTAGACTTGTGTCGACACTTACACAACATGTGTCGACACTTGGTTTATAAGTGTCGACACTTAAAGACAGAAAGTCTCGACACTTACAGACAGTTAGAGATTTTCAAGAAATGACTGGATGACTTGACAGCTGCCGTTCCAGCCGGTCTACAGCACATGTCAGAGATAACATAAGTCAGTTATGGACCGGACCAGCCGGTTACCATGAAGAAGGCCTATAAATAGGCACCTACAGTTTACAGAAACTGTTGTTGAGTTGTTGAGATTGATCACATTGTTGAAGAACAAGTTATCAAAGTGGTACACAGAGTATCAACACAAGAAGATCTTGCAGTCCAAGTGCAGATCTAAGAAGTTGGAGAGAGAGGGCTCCATCCAAGAAATCAGCCTCTGGAACTAGGCTGAGAAGAAGGATTCAGATTCATTCTGGATCTTAAGTGGCAGAGGTCAAGGAACAACTGCAGGAGGATTCAGTCTTATTCAGTTCTACTCAAGAAGCTTTGAAGAAAGCTAAGTCAGAGTGAATCCAGCTGAGTTCTTCCAAAAACTCATCAAGAAACTCTCAACTCCCCTCTTTCATTTCTGAGTTGTTGAGTTAATATCTGTAATACATTTTTAACTTGTAGGATCCTTTGGATCTGAGTGAATTGTAAGCCTATAATTATAAAGGCTGAGGGTAGGGCTTGAGAGCCTGAGTGTAGGAGATTGAGATCTCTGAGTGTAGGCCTTGTTGGCTGAGTGTAAGCCTTTAGGGCTGAGTGTAGGCCTTGGTTGGCTGAGTGTAGGCCTTGATTGGCTGAGTGTAGGCTTTGGGATAAAGCTGAGTTGTAAGGCTTTGGGCCTGAGGTGTAGGAACCATCATGGGTTCTGAGACAGTGGAGGAGTTTGGCCGAATCTAGTACACTGCTAGATAGGCGAAGGGGGAAAGTGGATGTACCCATATCTTGGGGAACCACTATAAACCACTGTGTATGCTGTGCTGTGGTGTGCTGTGATTATTGCTGTGTTTGCTGTGATAAACTAGTTAGTTTTCTGTGATATAACTGATTGCTGCCATTAAAGTTCAAAAAGGATTAGGTCACCTATTCACCCCCCCCCCCTCTAGGTGTTTAGGTACCATATCTTTCAAGTGGTATCAGAGGGAGGTTCCTCAAAAAGGACTAACAGTCTAAGGAGATCCTGTTTGGCAGATTCAGTGTAAGGCAAAACACAGATTCAAGAAATTCAAGAAAGTCAAGAAACATGGGTTCCTCTGAGAATCACAAGGAATTGGGTTCCATGAAATTACCCATATGCAGGAAAGAGATCTTTGGGATCTGGAAGGAAAGGGTAAGGCTGTTTATGGAGGCCTCAGACCCTAGAATCTACATCACAGTAAAGGAAGGGCCTTATGTGCCCATGAAGATTTCAGTTTTGGATGCAAATTAGAGAACTCCAAAGGATTTCTCTGAGATGACTAAGGATGAGATTGTCCTAGCCACAATGGACAAGAGGGCACATAACATAATAGTGAGTGCCATTGATGATGCAACTTTTCAGAATCTTATACACTGTAAGACAGCCAAGGAGATGTGGGACACTCTTATAGTGTATATGGAAGGATCTGAAGAAGTTAGGCAAGATAGAAAATCCTTGCTAAATCAGGAGTATGAGAGTTTTAGACAAGGTAAAGGTGATAGCATAACTGAGTGCTACAAGAAGTTCTACAGAATAGTTAATGAACTCATGTCTTATGGAAGAGAGTTCAGTAACTATGAACTTAATGACAAGTTCCTAAGGTCCCTAACCAAAGATTGGGACACAAAGATCTGTGCCATAAGAGAAATGACTAAGTTGGGGGAAATTCCTCCTCCTACACTGTTTGGCAAGTTATTGTCATATGAGATGCAGTTGACAGTGAGGAAAGAGGAGGAGAAGTAAACAAGAATTGAACACAAGGAAAGATCAGTTGCTTTCAAGACAGAAGTTCCCAGAAAGTGCAGGAATAAGTCATCAACTCCACCTCCAGAGGTAGTTGATTCAGAGTCTGATGAGTCAGTCAGCACAAAGACTGATAGCAGTGAAAGTGATGAAGACTTTGCTGCCTTCACTAGATACTTTCAGAAATTCTTGAAGAAGAAACAATGGAGGTCAAGACCTTCTTCTTCAAAGGGAAAGGAAGTCTTTTATCAGGAGAAAAAGCCTTCAAAGAAAGACAGGAAAAGGACAAAGTCAAGCAAGGCAACTGGATCAAAGATAGTGTGCTATTGCTGCAATAGACAGGGCCATGTTATTGCAGATTGTCCAGAGAAGAGAAAGGAATCTGGTGACAGGAAAAAGGCTCACTTCAAAGGCAAGAAAGAGAAGTCTTTTGTAGCCAAGAAAGAGAAGACTCTATCAGATATCTCTTCTTCAGAAACTGAGTCTGAGGCTGAAGCCTATATAGGGCTGTTTGCTGAAGAAGAAGAGGAAGAATTCATGCAGTTAATGGAGTCTATTTATGAACAAGAAGACAGTCAATGCCAAGGGCTAATGGCTTTGACAGAGAGTGCCAAAATCCTGGAGCAGCCAGGACCCAGTCAGGTACAAGGTTCAAGTTCAAGTTCAGTTTCTTGTTCTAGTTCAGATTCAGATTCTTCTTCATCAAGTGATGAGAATGTATCTGAGTTTGAGGATGATATTCATCAGCTTATAGATGAATATAAGGTGCTGTTGCAAGCTTACAAGAAAAGCAAGTCCCTAGCCAAAGGTCAGGCAAAGGAAATTGCTGATCTTAAAGCTGCTGCAACAGACTTTGAGAAGCAATTTGATCAAAAGCTGAATGAGATAGCCAGACTGAAACACATAACAGTGATTCAGATGGGTACTATATCATTTAAGAATGATCAAATTAAGAGTCTAGAGATCAATCTTCAGAAGGAGAAGGACTTAGTTGCTAGGTTTTCTAAACCTAAGTCAGTGTTACCTTTAATTGATGATTTTGTTCATCATAAAGGCAAGGCTGGACTGGGCTTTATTAGACCTGCAAGGACTGAGCAGTCCAAGTCCAAGGGCAAAGCCCCAGCATTCACCAAGTCTGCTGTAGATAAGACAGCAAAGGCTGTACCTAAGCAAAGGTACAACAAGTTTGAATGCTGGTGCTGTGGCAAGGTTGGCCACTTTGCAGTGGACTGTTGGCACAATGTTAGTGCCAAAGTGAGTAGCAAGCTACCTGGTGGAAAGCCAGTAGGTAGTTTTGTCAAGTTGCAGACTAACAAGTACCAAGGACCCAAGAATTCTTTGGGTTCTAAGGTTCATTAATCTGTTTTGCAGGTGAGTCCAAGTGGTCATACCCCTACATGGTACTTGGACAGTGGATGTTCCAGACATATGACTGGAACAAGAAGATTACTAAAGGACTATATTCCAATAAAAGATGGTCCAAAAGTAACCTTTGGTGGTTCTGAAAAAGGAATCATCAAAGGATTTGGTAACATTTCTACAAACTTAGTTACCATTACTCAAGTGGCTTATGTTAAAGGGTTGAAACACAACCTAATAAGTATAAGTCAATTAAGTGATGTAGGGTATGACATCTCATTTGTTAAAAATGGTTGTCATATCAAGAGGTCAAGTGATCAAGAGATCATTTTGACAGGTTATAGGAAGAGGAATGTCTACTGCCTAGACATTATGATTGAGAACAATGGTTCTCCAGTTTGTCTTGTAGCTGATGAGACAGTCTCTCATTGTGTCAAATGGCACAAGAGGCTTGCCCATCTTAACTACAAGACTATTAGCAAACTCTTTAGCAAAGAGTTGGTGAGGAATGGTCCTCAAGTTAAGTGTGTTAAAGATGGTGTTTGCTCAGCTTGTCAAAAAGGCAAGCAGACTAAATCCACCTTTAGAAGCATAGAAAACAAAGATGCTGTGAGGTGTTTATACCTCTTGCATATGGATCTCTTTGGTCCAATGCCAGTTCACAGCTTAGGTAGGAAGGTCTATACCTTTGTAGTTGTAGATGACTACTCAAGGTTTTTCTGGGTGTTCTTCTTAAGACAGAAATCTGAAACACCTAGTGTATTCTATAGCTTTGTCAAGCAAATTCAGAATGAACTAAATAGTACAGTGGTCAAAATCATAAGTGACCATGGTACTGAATTTCAGTCTGATAGCATGACAAAACTGTGTGAAGACTTTGGGATATTTCAAGAATTCTCTTCACCTAGAACACCTCAGCAAAATAGCATTGCTGAGAGGAAGAATAGAACCTTGATAGAGGCTGGTAGGACCCTACTAAGTGATACATCACTGCCAGAGTATTTCTAGGCTGAAGCAGTTAACACTGCATGACATGTTATAAATAGGGCTACCATCACTAAAAGGCTTAATAAGACCCCCTATGAAGTTGTGAAAGGCAGGAAACCGAACCTATCCTATTTTAGGATCTTTGGTTGCAAATGCTTCATACTTAATAATGGGAAGTCTTACTTAACTAAGTTTGCTGCCAAGTCCCAAGAGGGAATTTTTGTTGGGTACAGCAATAATAGTAAGGCTTATAGAGTCTACAACTTGACTACACAAGTTGTAGAAGAATCAGTGCATGTAGTTTTTGATGAGACTAAACTTATTAATAATGAGTTGTCTAGCAGTGTGTGCAGCCCCTCAGGTTTGACAAAGAAACTGGACAAGCTTACTATAGAAGAAGTGTCTGCTGCAAGACAGCAAGTAGAAGACAGTAGCTGTTGTCCAGGGGGAGAACTACATGTGCCAATTGCTGAAGAAATATAAGGAGTACAGCATGATGCAGATGCTGAAGTGGTTCAACCAGAAGTTAAGATGCCTCCAGCCAACAGGCATCTTAGAGATCATCCAGTAGAGCTGATTATTGGAGATCCAAGACAAGGAGTTCAAACCAGGAGTAGAAACATGAATGCAGCAATCTACTCCAGCTTTCTGTCATAAGTTGAACCTAAAAAGTTTGAAGAAGCAATACAAGATTCACAATGGACTGAAGCAATGCAAGAAGAGCTTAATCAGTTCAAGAGGTGCAAGGTCTGGGAACTTGTTCCTAAACCTAAAGACCACAATGTAATAGGAACTAAGTGGATCTACAGGAATAAGATGGATGAACAAGGGATCATCATTAAGAATAAGGCTAGACTGGTTGCTAAAGGATATAGGCAAGAAGAAGGTATTGATTTTGATCAAACCTTTGCTCCAGTAGCCAGACTAGAAGTCATAAGAATGTTCTTGGCCTATGCAACCTATCAAGGATTCAAGGTATACCAAATGGATGTCAAGTCAGCATTCCTAAATGGTAATCTTAAAGAAGAAGTCTATGTGGAGCAGCCTTCAGGTTTTGTTGATCCAACTCTACCTCATCATGTCTATAGACTTAGGAAAGCTTTATATGGGTTAAAGCAAGCCCCTAGGGCTTGGTATGAAACCCTATCTAGTTTCCTCATTGAGAACAAGTTCTCAAGGGGGAAAATAGATAAGACTCTATTCCTTAGGGAATCTAGAGGCAAAGTAATACTAGTCCAAATATATGTAGATGACATTATATTTGGGTCTACTGAAAGCAGCCTTTGCAAAAAGTTTGCAAAACTTATGCAAGGTCAGTTTGAGATGAGTAGTATGGGAGAGCTGAAGTTTTTCTTGGGTCTCCAAGTTAAACGGACTGAAAGTGGTTTATCCATATGTCAGTCCAAGTTCACCCTAGAACTCATAAGGAAGTATGGTATGGATTCATCCAGTACCATGAAGACTCCTATGGGGTCAAGTATGTCTCTTAGCAAGGATGATGCAGGGAAACCTGTAGATGAAACCTTGTATAGAGGGATAGTTGGCTCCCTATTATACTTGACTGCTAGTAGACCTGACATCATGTATGCTACATGTGTTTGTGCCAGGTATCAAGCCTGCCCTAAAGAGTCTCATTTGACAACAGTCAAAAGAATATTGAGATATCTAAAGGGCACTCCCTATCTAGGCCTCTGGTACCCTAGTAATGAAGATTTTGATCTAACATGTTATTCAGATGCAGACTTTGCAGGATGCAAAGAAGATAGAAAGAGCACTACTGGAACCTGTCAATTCCTAGGTGGGAGACTAATTTCATGGAGTAGCAAGAAGCAAACCAGTGTGGCTATCTCCACTGCTGAGTCAGAGTATGTGGCTGCAGGAAGTTGCTGTGCTCAACTTCTGTGGATACAACATCAGCTAGAGGACTATGGATTTCAGGTAAGTAGAACTTCACTTTTCTGTGATTCTACAAGTGCTATATCAATAGCTAATAACCCTGTATCTCATAGTAGAACTAAACATATTGAAATTAAATATCATTTTCTTAGGGAGCATGTAGAAAGAGAAGATATTTTATTAGAATATGTTAAAACTGATAATCAGATAGCTGATATGTTTACTAAGCCCCTAGAAGAAGCTAAGTTCAATAAATTTAAAATTGAACTAGGAATGATAAACTTAGAGTAAGTTTACAGTATTGAAAATGGCTAAGTAAAAAGGTGTCGACACATAGACAAGTCTATGTCGATACAGAATAGTGGTGTCGACACTTCAGGAAAAAGGTGTCGATACATTCAGGATGTTGGTGTCGACACTTCAGAATGTTAGTGTCGACACATGACAAGTAGGTGTCGACACATCCAAAGTGGTGTCGACACTTATGTTTTACTCAGAATTTTCTAAGTAAAGTCTCGACATCGTGTCGAGTTATGTTGTGTCGACACATAATCAAGTGTCGACACATAAAAATCTGTTGACTAAACTTGTGTCGACACATGTGTGTCGAGACATTATAAGTCAGTGTCGACACTTATTGCCAGTGTCGACACATTTTAAGTTAGCTGTCCCGCCTGTTCATCTTCAAAATCAGATAGGTATAAATAGGGTTCTGTCTTTGTTTGTCGACACGCTTTCAAAGTTTCGAGATCAAAACTACTGTGTCGACAACTCTCTTTTCTAAAGACAACTTCTACAAACCCTAATGGCTCCTAAGCTTGAGGAGAACGTTAACGAGGGTTATGAGCTTGTGCGCGGCGCGTTCGACGATGCAGATGCAGAAATCAAGGCGGTTGTAACCCTAGTCGCCGATTCTGGACTAGAATATCTAGTGTCAGAACCTACAAAGATTTGGAAGAAGGAGGTACTTGAATTCCTTAATGGAGCTGCAGTAGATGAATTTGGATTCAGAATCAAATCCAGAGTTCATGGAACTAAGGTCAAGGTTTCACCTAAAAATCTGAGGAAGGTGCTTCAGCTACCAAAAATTCAAGATGAAGAAGAGATTACTGCTTCAAAGACCAGGGAAGCTTTAACCTGGTGTGGACTTGATCCAAAGATGAAGCTGGGTTCTGTTTTCAACAGAAAAGGCATGAATAACCAAGGAAAGTTCATGTCTGAGATTGTGGGAAAAGTCTTACTCAGCAAGCCTGGAGGGCATGACAGAGTGTCTGCCTATATGTTTGGAATCATGACTAGAATTATCTTTACTCTAAGAACTGACTGGTCTATAATGGTTTATGAGAAGATTAAGGAGAGTTTGAAGAAGCCCAATCTGGGCAGAATCTTAAGTCTCTACCTAGCTGGTACCATACCAGAGGTAATGAATACTACTGCTGGCAGTAAGATAAATCACATGAGGAAGATAGATCAAAGGATCTTTTCAAGATGGGACAGGGTGTTGTCCAAGGAAATACCAACCCCAGAGAAGACAATTACTGAAAAAGATACTCCTCCACAGAAGAAAAGGAAGACAGCTCCAGTGACACAAGAGTCCTCCAGTAGTTCTGAAAGTGAAGAACAAGTTGTTTTCACTCCTGATGATCATGAGGAAGAGGCTGTAGTGAAGACCCCTGCTGCTCAAGAGACTGCTGAGATCCAGGGGGAGATACCACAGGCTAGCCCCATCCACAGGGATCAAAGCCAGGGGGAGCCTCCAGTTGTAGAAGAACCATCTACACTGGACAGTGAGCAAGCCACCACCATCATACAAGAGGTACTCACTGAACTAAACACATTAGATTTTTCTAAAGAAGATGCTGATTTGTCTGATGTTCCTCAGCAAACTCAGCTGCATAGTCAAGAACCAGATGTTGTTATCAAAGACACATCTGCTGTTTCAGTTATTCCTGATTCTGTGGTTGAAGACCCAAGAACTTCCCCTGCACAGTCTCCTCAAGAGTTCACCATGGAAGATTTATTTCTAAATCTAGATCAAGCTGATTTTGACATGGACAAAGAAGCTGCTGGAAGAGATACTGCTGCTGCTGAGGGGGAGCAAATACAAGTTCTGGAAGAGCCTATTAGGCTGGAAACTGAGAAGGCACCTGATGTGCAAGCTGACAAACCTCCAAGCCCTAAGGATAGGGTTGACATAGCCATCACTTCTGCCTCTGAAGATGAGGAGAGTGCTAGGGCTAAGAAGAAGAAACTGTATGTCTTCAAAAGGAGAAGTCAGAATTATAAGAAAGCTCTGCAATCTATAGCCCCACAGCCTATAGTTCAACAAGCTCCAACTGTTGATTATAGTACTTTACTGATTGCACTGCAGATTAAAATGGATGAACAAAGAAAAGTCATAGAGGCTTATGTAGATGAAGGGCACAAAGCTTTACAGTTTGATCTTGCCCAAGATATAAAATCTATAAGGTTTGAAATGAACCTTAACAAAAAGGAGATGAATGAATGCTTCCACAAAGGTGGAAATACAGTGGTGTATTTGGCAACACACCAGGAGAAAATCGAAGCCCAAGTTGATGATATAGCATTGAAACAAGGATATGTTCTTGAGAATCAGTTAAGAATGAATGACAATTTGACTGCCTCCCATAATGCTATAGTCACTGAGTTGAAGACCAAAGCTGCTGAACCTTCTACATCTACTGCTGCTGCTAAAGCTGACTTTGATAAAGTATTTCAAGAGGAAATTTCTGCTGTAAAGACTGCAATCCAAGCCTCTCAGAAAGCTATATCTGATCAACTTCAAAAGCTGAAACCATTCTTTAAAGAAGGCATCAGATACTTGGATAGTCAAATCAGGTTTCAAAAGGATGATGTCAGAGATCACATGGCTAGAGAAGTCATAAAGGGGGAGAGAGTATTAGTCAAAGCTAGCTCTGACCATGCCAAATGGATATCTAATTCCATCAGAGTTACACTGGGCTATCCTCCACTCTGTGATGATGATAATGTTGCTGAATCAGGGATTCAAACTGCCTATCTTGGAGGTGAGCAACCAGAAGTAGCTCAGGTCATTTATCCACCTCCAGACTTTGACATGATTCAAGCAGATGTGAGCACCATGTATAGCCCACCTGAGGGAAAGAACCATGTCCATATTGAAAAGGTTGTTCAACCTATATCTGAAGCCATGCAAGAGGCATTATAGAAGGAGGAAGAGACAAGGTTGTCCAAGAAGAGGTTTAGGGAACAAGCAGAACAAAGGCCAGACTTTGAACAGTGGAGCCCTACCTCTAGAAACATAATTTTAACTGCCTGGAAAGCTGCCAAGGACAATACTCATGACAGAAACAAGTGGTTCTCTGAAGCTGAATGGAGAAAACATGAAATAAGACAAGAGGCCATTGTTCAATTCAGAAGGAGGCTAAGATGGGAAAGCTACCTCCTACTGCAGTGGAGCCTAGCAAGTACTTCCCTAAGCCATATCATTATTTTGAGAGGCAGAAGATCAAGGCTGAAGAACTCAAAAAGAAAGATCTAAAAGGCAAGAAGCCTGCTGATGCTGAAACTGTTGAAGCCCCTGTCAAAGCTAAAGTCCAAGCTGGCAAAGGGATAGTTATCAAGGAACCAGACCAGAAATAGATTAAGAATTTACTTGAAGATTATTTTGTAATCTTTTAAATGTAAAACATTGAAGATGTATAAGAAAAATGTTAGAACAATATATGATAAATATATTTCATGATTGTTCTGTGAATGTGTCTATTTCTTGTTTGTTCTGAAATGATGAATGTGTATACATGTGTGAATTAATACATGTTTATGTTTACCCTGCTGAATATAATCTGCTTTACATCATTTTGTAATTTTTAATTATGAATGGTGTATATCATTGACTAAGGGTTATGACTTCTCCAAATAGGGGGAGATTGTTGGGTACATTGGTCAAATGTACCTGATTTGAAGAAGCCTCACCCAACTCAATGATATACATCATAATGTATTTGATGTATGTTGAGTTTACTTGTGCAGGTTAAGAAATCACTGGACTGAAGCAAAAAGTTTCTAAGTCCATGTGTCGACACCTAGAGGGAAAGTGTCGACACTTAAGAAGACTTGTGTCGACACCCAGACAAGCAATGTCGACACTTGGAGTCATTGTGTCGACACCTGGAATGCAGAGTCGACACCAGACAGAAAGTGTCGACACTTGGAGCTGTGTCGACACTCAGTGAAGGAAAGTGCAGATAGAAAGTGTCGACACAAGGAGCTGTGTCGACACCCAGTGAAGCTGTGTCTACACCAGAAAGTGTCGACACTTGAAGCTGTGTCGACACTCAGCAAAAGTCTGCAGAGACTAAGTTAAAGTGTCGACATTCAGAACAATGTGTCGACACTCAACAGAAGAGTCAGCACTTGAAGTATGTGTCGACACCCAGCACAATGTGTCGACACACAACTAGAAAAGTCAACACTTGAAGTATGTGTCGACACCCAGCATAATGTGTCGACACACAACCAGAAGAGTCAACACATGAAGTAAGTGTCGACACTCAGCACAATGTGTCGACACTCAGCTAAAGACTCTACACTTGAAGAAAGTGTCGACACAAGGAGCTGTGTCGACACTTAGCAAAGATCAAAAAGATCAACAAAATTATTCTAAGTACAAGTGTCGACACTAAGGGAATGTGTCGACACTCAGCTGAAGTCTCAACAAGAAGAAAGGAGCTGTGTCGACACAAGGAGCTGTGTCGACACTCAGCAAGTATCGACATTGAAGACTATGTGTCGACACCAAGAAGCAGTGTCGACACTTGACAGATTCAACACAAGAAGTTGTGTCGACACAAAGGAGATGTGTCGACACTTAGAAGAATTCAGCAAAAGCTAGAAGAACAAGTACTTGTGTCGACACTCAATTTCAGTGTCGACATATGCAGAAGAAACTGTGTCGAGACATACAAGGAGTTGTGTCGACACCTTGTAGACTTGTGTCGACACTTACACAACATGTGTCGACACTTGGTCTATAAGTGTCGACACTTAAAGACAGAAAGTCTCGACACTTACAGACAGTTAGAGATTTTCAAGAAATGACTGGATGACTTGACAGCTGCCGTTCCAGCCGGTCTACAGCACCTGTCAGAGATAACAGAAGTCAGTTATGGACCGGACCAGCCGGTTACCATGAAGAAGGCCTATAAATAGGCACCTACAGTTTACAGAAACTGTTGTTGAGTTGTTGAGATTGATCACATTGTTGAAGAACAAGTTATCAAAGTGGTACACAGAGTATCAACACAAGAAGATCTTGCAGTCCAAGTGCAGATCTAAGAAGTTGGAGAGAGAGGGCTCCATCCAAGAAATCAGCCTCTGGAACTAGGCTGAGAAGAAGGATTCAGATTCATTCTGGATCTTAAGTGGCAGAGGTCAAGGAACAACTGCAGGAGGATTCAGTCTTATTCAGTTCTACTCAAGAAGCTTTGAAGAAAGCTAAGTCAGAGTGAATCCAGCTGAGTTCTTCCAAGAACTCATCAAGAAACTCTCAACTCCCCTCTTTCATTTCTGAGTTGTTGAGTTAATATCTGTAATACATTTTTAACTTGTAGGATCCTTTGGATCTGAGTGAATTGTAAGCCTATAATTATAAAGGCTGAGGGTAGGGCTTGAGAGCCTGAGTGTAGGAGATTGAGATCTTTGAGTGTAGGCCTTGTTGGCTGAGTGTAGGCCTTTGGGGCTGAGTGTAGGCCTTGGTTGGCTGAGTGTAGGCCTTGATTGGCTGAGTGTAGGCTTTGGGATAAAGCTGAGTTGTAAGGCTTTGGGCCTGAGGTGTAGGAACCATTGTGGGTTCTGAGACAGTGGAGGAGTTTGGCCGAATCTAGTACACTGCTAGATAGGCGAAGGGGGAAAGTGGATGTACCCATATCTTGGGGAACCACTATAAACCACTGTGTATGCTGTGCTGTGGTGTGCTGTGATTATTGCTGTGTTTGCTGTGATAAACTAGTTAGTTTTCTGTGATATAACTGATTGCTGCCATTAAAGTTCAAAAAGGATTAGGTCACCTATTCACCCCCCCCCCCTCTAGGTGTTTAGGTACCATATCTTTCATTTTAGGTCTAATTAAATTGTAAGAACCGAACAAAAACAAGCCGAAATGGTTTAAAGTGAAACTTTATTATCCGAAAAAGGTATCTATTACAAAGGTATGCCCTCCCTTATATAGAATGGAGCAGAGATGAGAGAATACAAATAAGAGATGTGGGACTAAAAATTTACAGGACTAAGCGGATTATACAAAACAAACCGCACAAGCCGCGCGGTTAGACAGAAGGGCTAACCGCACGGCTACCACTAGAGAAGAAGAGAGATTGCCAGGGTAGACCGCTAGACCGCCCGGTCTCCAAGCCGGCTGAGACAAACCGCCAGACCGCGCGGTCATCAACCCGCCAAGACAGACCGCCAGACCACCCGGTCACCAACTTCAACACTCCCCTCAAGCTGGAGCATATATATCGATCATGCCCAGCTTGTCGCAAACATGAAGAAACGAGGCGGAAACTGGCTTGGTGAAGATGTCAGCCAGCTCTTTGTCAGAAGTGACAAAGGGAGTGCAAATTTGTTCCTTTAAGATCTCTTCACGAATGAAATGACAGTCAACCTCAATGTGCTTTGTTCTTTCATGGAATACCGGATTTTTGGAGATGTATATGACTGCCTTGTTATCACAGAACATAGGTAGAGGATGGTTGTAGACCTCTCCTAAATCTAGCATGAGAGCCCGCAGCCATTTTAACTCACAAGTGGTCGACGTCATACTGCGATACTCTGCTTCTGCACTGGACCTGGAGACAACAGACTGCTTCTTGCTCTTCCAGCTCACTAGATTTCCCCCAACAAAGGTGCAAAAACCTGAGGTTGACTTGCGATCCCCTTTGTCATCAGCATAACTTGCATCTGAGTAGGCTTCAATCCTCAGATGACCATTCTTCTTAAAAAGTAATCCTTTCCCAGGCGCTGCTTTGACATATTCCAAGATCCGCAAGGCGGACTGTAGATGGCACTCCCTAGGTGCTTGCATGAATTGACTCACCTTGCCCACAACATAGGAAATGTCGGGCCTGGTCACTGTGAGATATATGAGCTTACCAACCAGACGCTTGTACCGCGAACTATCTGAAAGAGGAGGCGAATCATCTGTCCAGGTTTTGTCTTCTCCAGTTTCCATGGGGCATCAGACAGGTTTTGCTCCAGTCAATCCTGCCTCTTTTAAAAGATCAAGGGCATACTTACGCTGAGAGAGAACTAAGGAGTCGGGCTTCCGAGAGATTCCGATCCCTAGAAAGTACTTTGGAGAGCCCATATCTTTCGTGATCAGATGTTGGCGAAGATGTCGCTTTGTCAGGGCTACCCCTTCCTGGTCATCGCCAGTGAGAAGAATATCATTGACGTACACAGCAAGAACAACCAGCCCCGAGGGAGTTTTGCGAATAAATAAAGAGTGATCAGCAGAGCTTTGCGCAAAACCAACAGCCGCCACGATGACGCTGAACTTGTCAAACCAAGCTTGAGGGTTCTGCTTGAGGCCATAAATTGCCTTCTGCAGCCGGCATACTCGTATCTCCCCCTGAGCAACATACCCAGGAGGTTGCTCCATGTAAACTGCCTCATGTAGATCATCATAAAGGAAGGCATTCTTGACATCCAGCTGAGAAATCGGCCAATCCCTGTTGACCGCCACAGAGAGAAGGACCCGGATAGTGCTGAGACGAGCCACGGGGGAGAAGGTGTCAAAGTAATCAACCCCATAGGTCTGAGTAAAGCCCTTAGCAACAAGGCGAGCCTTATACCGATCCACAGTGCCGTCCGGGCCAAATTTTACCACAAATACCCAGCGACAACCCACAACATCAGTACCGAAGGGAGGAGGAATAAGAGTCCATGTACCCCGCTCCGTGAGGGTCGCCATTTCCTCATACATGGCCAGCTTCCAGTGGGGAATAGCAAGGGCCTCCTGATAGGAACGAGGAGTGGCAGTGGCAGAGATAGCCAGCGCAAAGGCCCTGCGAGAAGGGGTAAGACAATCATAGGAAACAACAGCAGCAAGGGGGTGTAGGGTACATGTCTGCACCCCTTTGCGAAGAGCCACAGGGAGATCCAGGTCGGCGGCCCCCTCGGGATCCGGAGCGTCCGTGGCAGAGAGAGCTGGCCCGGGAGAAGAGAGCGACGATGGCGGAGAGGAAGGAGACGGAGGTGGAGAAGTGGGAGAGAGAGGTGGAGCGAGAGGTGGGGACGGAGATGGCGGAGGTGTGGATATCTCGGTAGGAGACGAGGGAACGAAGGGAACATCAGGAGAGTCAGAAGCCGGGGAAGGAGGAGAGGTAGCGGGGGAAAGAGAGGAGGAGTCAGTCGAGAAGTAGGAGGTATTCTCGAAGAAGATAACGTCAGCAGAGACGAACTGCTGACGAAGAACAGGGTTAAAGCAACAATAGCCTTTCTGAGTGGTGGAGTACCCCAGAAAGACACATTTGGTGTAGCGAGGGGATAACTTGTCACGAGTGGCAGATGGGGTATGCACAAAAGCAGTGCATCCAAAGATGCGAAGAGGGAGAGGAAAAGGCTCCTTGCCCAGATACAGAATGGAGAAGGGTGTTTTCCCGTGGAGAATGGTGGATGGAATGCGATTGATGAGATAGCAGGCAAGGAGAACGACATAGCCCCAATACGAGCGAGGGACATGCATCTGGGTCATCAATGTGCGAGCCACATCGAGGAGGTGACGGTTTTTGCGTTCCGCCACCCCATTTTGTTGGGAGGTGTAAACACAGCTAGTCTGATGAATAATGCCATGTTGCACACAAAAGAGGTAAAAGCATGACTTAGATACTCTTTAGCATTGTCGGAGCGAAATGTTTTAATACAAGCATTGAACTGAGTTTTAATCAACTGATAAAAAGATATCCATACATCTAAAAGTTCAGAGCGATCTCGGAGGAGATACACCCAAGTACATCGAGAAAAATCATCTATAAAAGTTACAAAATAAGAACTACCCCGGCCAATGGTGAGGGTAGGAGCAGGCCCCCAGATATCGGAGTGGACAAGATCAAAAGGACGAGTAGAGCCCCGTCCGTGCTTCGGCAGGAAGGAGGAACGGTGGTGCTTGCCGAGTTGACAGGCGTCGCATTGGAGAGGAGTACTAGACGGAGGGAGGTGTGGCAGGAGCTGATGTAGAAGACGTAGTGGAGGATGACTGAGGCGGAGATGCCACTGGAGAAGATCCGGACATGAAGAGGAGAAGGCGGACAAGGCGGAAACGTCGTCGAGGAAGTAGAGGCCGCCGCTCTAAGTCCCAGTAGCAATCGTCCGGTTGGAGCTCGGATCCTGAAAAGAGCAAGAAGTTGGTGTAAAGGTCACAGAACACTGAAGCTGTTTGCATAAAGAGGTAACAAACAACAGATTTCACGGAAACTTAGGCACATAGAGAGTGTCCGCTAGTCGTAGTGACGGAGTAACATGAACCACTCCCGTCCCATGAACCGGGGAGGGAGAACCATCCGCAACTAGGACCGGGGGCAACCGATCATGTTGTTCGAGTAAAGAGAAGCACTGAGTATTGCCCGTCATATGATTAGTGGCACCAGAGTCGATGAGCCATTTACCTTAAGTCACCATGTGGGCACTACCTGAGGATGTTACAACAGAGGCAGACGGCTTGGAAGAGTCACCGGAGGGGCGAAGATGGGGATGCTTCGTCGAGCAGCGTTCGAAAGTATGGCCGGTTCGGCCACAATGAGAACAAAGGTAGCGGGAAGAAGCACGACTGCCGGACTGGTGACTGCGGCTACCAGAGCCACTCCGCTGAGTGTGATGAGAATAGTTGTCCGGTGGTGGAGAAGGTGCGGGCAAAAGAGGGCGCTGAAGGAGAGAGGTGACAGCAGCGATGCGGGCAGCGGTGGCATCTCAGGTAGGAGATTCGGCCTCACCCAGAATTTGCTGGCGGATCATGTCATAAGTATCAGGAAGTCGGAGCAGATAACACACAACCAGAAGCTCCTGGAAGTGCTTGTGTTGTTGAGCCAAATCAGTAGAAAAGGGGCGATTCTGAAGAATTTCAGCCCCAAGAGCCTGAACCTGTTGGTAGGCAGTAGCAGGAGACAAGGTAGGATGGGCAAAGAGGTCTGCATACAACGTATAGATGCGGGAGGTCTGAGCCCCCTTGGAGTACAGAGCGGCAAGATGAAGCCAAGCGGCCTTGACCGTCTCATCATGACGTATGACGGGAAGGCACTCATCGGAAAGACTGTTCGTGAGCCAAGTACGCACAAGCGCGTCACTTGCATCCCAGTCATCAAAGAGAGGTGAAGTGATAGGAGGTGGGTCATCAACGAGATGGTGGCGTTTGCGTTGGGATCGAATAAGAAAGGTGAAATAGACGCTCCAATCCGGGTAGTTGGAGCCAATAAGCTTGGAAACGGTCCCAAGGTTCCCGGAAGGAGTAGGTGGAAGAGGCGGAGCCGGATTGGTGACATGGGTGGTGGCAGTAGAGGCATCAGAAAGAGTCATAGGAGCAGGAAAAAGGAAGCCGGGCGATTAGGAAACAACCCGCAGGTATAGGAAAAAGAAAAGCTGCAGCGGTCTCGAGGGAGAAACCAGCGGCCAAAAAAGCCACGACCAAGCTGCAGACCCAAGCAGAGGGGAAGAAGTCGGACGGCTAGAGGACAGGCCGCGCGAATAGAAGCAGGACAAAACAGGTCGCTGCGAGAAGAGGCGGCGACTTAGAAGAGACAAAAAGTCGCGCACACAGAGGACAACAACAAGGAGAGGAAGAGGCCGCGCGGACAGGGTGCAAACCGACACGACAAGCCGCGCGGACAGGAAGACACAGAATCTGGAGGAGTAGATCGAGTCCTCTGATACCATGTAAGAACCGAACAAAAACAAGCCGAAATGGTTCAAAGTGAAACTTTATTATCCAAAAAAGGTATCTATTACAAAGGTATGCCCTCCCTTATATAGAATGGAGGAGAGATGAGAGAATACAAATAAGAGATGTGGGACTAAAAATTTACAGGACTAAGCGGACTATACAAAACAAATCGCACAAGCCGCGCGGTTAGACAGAAGGGCTAACCGCACGGCTACCACCAGAGAAGAAGAGAGATTGCCAGGATAGACCGCTAGACCGCCCGGTCTCCAAGCCGGCTGAGACAAACCGCCAGACCGCGCGGTCATCAACCCGCCAAGACAGACCGCCAGACCACCCGGTCACCAACTTCAACATAAATGAAAATGAAGGAAATAAACCAAATAAGAGGTGGCATAAGCCTTGGTTTGCGCATAATAAAATTTGAAAAACAAACAACTCGGCATGTACACGAGAGAGGAAATTTCTCGAGTAGATAAGTCTGGAATTACTCGAGTAGGGATATAGAAGTACTCGAGTAGATGTATGGAAGTACTCGAGTAGGTCAGTGAGGTACTCGAGTATGTGAAGTTGACTACTCGAGTATGTCAGTCTGCTACTCCAGTATGTCATTTTACTACTCGAGTAGGTCAACTAGACTACTCGAGTATGTCATTCTACTACTCGAGTGGGTCATATTCTTACTCGAGTAGGTTGTATCTTACTTGAGTCGAGGAGTTAAAATTTTGTAAAAATCCAATTTTTGACTAACCTTTGAACCTTGAGTCTTCTTGAAAATCCATCTTCTCTAGTCTTCTTTATTGAGCATCACAAGTTCTATTTTGAAGAACGAGAACTTGGTCTCCTCCAGCGGCTTCGTAAAAATGTCTGCAATTTGCCTATCTGTAGAGACATATTGAAGGTCTATTCCCCATGCTCCACATGCTCCCGGATGAAGTGATACCTTAGCTCTATATGCTTTGTACGGTTGTGCGAGACTGGGTTGTTAGCTATTGCTATTGTGCTAGAAGAGTCGCAAAACAATGGAATCTTTTCAAACTTCATGTTGTAGTCCTCAAACTGATTCCTTATACAGAGTAACTGTGCACAACAACTGCCTACAGAGATGTACTCTGACTCAGCCGTTGAGATTGTCACACAGTTTTGCTTCTTGCTACTACATGAGATAAGTCTTCTTCCAAAGAATTGACATGTCTCAGAAGTGTTTTTCTTGTCGTCTTTGCTCCCTGCAAAATCTGCATCTGAAAAGCCTATTAGTTCGCTGTCATTACTTCTTGGGTACCATAAGCCAAGATTTGGTGTACCTTTAAGGTATCTCAGAATCCGTTTTGCAGCAGCGTTGTGAGATTCCTTAAAGTTCACCTGAAATCTAGCACAGACACATGTTGAGAACATTATGTCAGGTCTACTTGCAGTAAGGTAGAGCAAGAATCCAATAATGCATCTGTACTTGGTTTCATCAAAAGGTTTCCCTTTTTCATCCTTGTCCAGAGACATAGTTGAACCCATTGGAGTCCTCATCGAGGTTGCGTTCTCCATTCCGAATTTCTTGATCAGCTCTTTGGTGAACTTGGTCTGTGAGATGAAAATTCCAGCTTCAGACTGTTTCACTTAAAGCCCTAAGAAGTACTTCAGCTCGCCCATACTGCTCATTTCAAACTTCCCTTGCATAAATTTTGAAAACTTGTTGTAGAGGTTGTCATCAGTAGAGCCAAAAATAATGTCGTCGACATAGATTTGCACTAGCAAAATCTTGCCTTTAATTTCCCTAAGAAATAATGTCTTATCTATCTTTTCCCTTGTGAACTTGTTCTCAAGTAGAAAGCTAGATAGTGTCTCATACCAAGCTCGAGGAGCTTGTTTCAGACCATATAACGCTTTATGCAGTAAGTAAACATAATCAGGAAGGTTAGAATCAACGAAACCTGTAGGTTGTTCCACATACACCTCTTCCTTTATGTCACCATTAAGGAAGGCAGACTTCACGTCCATCTGGTAGACAGTGAAGCCTTTGAGTGCAGCATATGCTAGGAATAACCTTATGGCCTCCAGCCTTGCCACTGGAGCGTATGTCTGGTCGAAGTTGATTCTTTCTTCTTGACGATAGCCTTTTGCGATAAGTCTGGCTTTGTTCTTTACAATCGTTCCATCCTCGTCCATCTTGTTCCTGTAGACCCATTTTGTCCCAATGACATTCTTACCTTTGGGTCTTGGAACAAGTTTCCATACTTTGCAGCGCTTGAACTGGTTTAGTTCTTCTTCCATCGTCATTATCCACGACGCGTCTGAGTTTTCTTCCTCAAACTTCTTTGGTTCAACTTGCGAGAGAAAACTTAAATATAGATTCTCATTAGTTGCACCTCTACGAGTTCTGACACCATCCCGGGGATCTCCTATGATCTAGTCCATGAGGTGATCCTTCAGATGTCTGAGCTCTAGAGTCCTTGCATCTGGATTATCTTCTATCATCGGAGTGACTTCTTCATCTTGGATGAATTCTTCATCTTGATCATCAGCCTCTCCAATAGGGGTTGGGCTGGTGATCCTGATGAACTTTTCACCTTTGTCTTCGGACGGTCCATCCAAGCTAATTTCTTTCAGCTTTGCACCTGCATCTTCAATAAGCACACTATAAGAGTTTCTTTGCAGCAAACTCGTCTCATCAAATACTACATGTATCAATTCTTCTACGACCAGGGTTTTTCTATTAAAGATCTTGTATGCCTTACTATGGCTACTATAACCTACAAAAATACCTTCAAAACTCTTTTCGCTAAACTTAGTAGTATGATACTTGCCATTGTTGAGCACGAAGCATTTATAGCCAAAGATTCTAAAATATGAGACTGTCAGTTTCCTGCCCTTCAGAAGTTCGTAAGGTGTCTTATCGTGGTTTTTGTTTATGAGGGCTCGATTTTGCACGTGGCATGCAATGTTGACGGCTTCAGCTCAAAAGTACTCCGGAAGTGAAGCATCACTCAACATGGTCCTGCAGGCCTCTATGAGCGTTCTATTCCTTCTCTCGGCCACTCTGTTCTGTTGAGGAGTACGAGGAGAGGAAAACTCATGAAAGATACCTAGGCTTTCACAAAATTTTGTCATGGCCCCAGACTTGAACTCTGTTCCATTGTCACTTTTGATTTTGACTATGGAGCAGTTGTACTCGTTCTGAAATTGCCTGACAAAATTAGTAAAGATGTCAAAGGTATCTGACTTGTGTTTCAGAAAGAACACCCATGCAAAGCGCGAGTAATCATCAACAATTACTAACGTATAATCCTTACCTCCCAAATTTCTAATTTGCAGTGGACCAAATAAGTCCATATGCAGGAGATGAAGACATCTATTAGAGTCCTTGCCAATAACGCTTTTAAAGGTAGCCCTTGTTTGCTTATCTTTTACACATGCATGAAAAGGTCTATCTTTGACGTACTTGACATTTGGGGAATCACGTACTAAGTTCATTGAAAATAATTTATTAATAGTTTTGAAATTAATATGTGCTAGTCTCTTGTGCCATTTGTCACCAAGCGACGCACTATCTTTTGCTAAAAAGTACACTGGTGTCGAAGAATCTATATAAATGAAATTCAAGCAAAATATGTTTCTTCTTCGAGTGCCAGATAGAATCATTTCCATATTGTCAACAGATTTTATCAAGCACTTATCAGCGTAAAACTCAACTATGTATTCTTTATCGCAGAGTTGACTTATGCTTATAAGGTTATGTTCCAAACCTTCAACGTAAGCCACATCTGAGAATGATACATTATCATTCGTAATCATACCGTAGCCTTTAGTGATTCCACGATCTGAACCTCCAAAGATGACCTTCGGTCCGTTCACAACTGGAGTAAAGTTCTGAATTAGGCTTCTTGTCCCGGTCATATGCCGAGAGCATCCACTGTCCAAATACTAGATTGGCGTTTTGGTGGCCTTTGGACATACCTGCAATCACAATCAGTTTGCCTTAGGAACCCAAATACGTTTGGGTCCTTGGTCTCGGGTTAGAACACTCCCCCTACGAATATTAGCATTAGGAGTGGTCTTCCTCATATTGCCAACATGTGGGGTTGCAGCATTTCTGGGATTAAACCAGCAATCAATGGCAAAGTGACCAATTCTGCCACAACACCAACAGTCAAATATGTTGTATCTTTGCCTTATGTTCTCCTGCTTGACCTTTTGGAATTGTGGTCTAGCAGGGGCAGCATTCTTGGAGGAAGAAGCTTCATGATGATGACAATCACATATTTTCTTCTCCTTCACTGGCTTTTTTACAACTAGCTTTGCCTTTGGTGCCTTCTTGAAGTTATGACCATGATTGAAAGGGCCATAGCTCTGAAGAATAACTTCTTCATAAGGTGACTTAAAGACACTCTCACCAAAGTTTCTGGGTCGAGTCCATCCTTGATAACGGGACTTTGGCTCTACATAGGTAGTCCTAGTAAAGTGTCCGTAGGATGAGACAAGATCAAACTCATTTGAGGGAAATATGACCTTTTTGAAGGAGGTTTGATCTTGAGGGGCTTTCCCCTTCTCTTTGGCTAAGGCCTTTTTGGCGGCCTTATTCTTCCGTTGAGCCTTGTTTCTCCTATAAGACTTACTAGGAGCTTCTTCATGGCCTATTCCAGTACCCTTGGCCTTAGCTAAGAATTCAACAATGAATGGAAGAACAGTCTTAGGCTTCGAGAAACTTTCAACAAGTTTCTTTTCAGCGGCGAGTTGTTCTTCCAACTCTTTGATGATTTTCTCTTTAAGGTCAAGATGCTCAAGAGCTTTGTTATATTCTTCAATAACATTATTGAAGTTCTCTTCGAGCGAGTCAGTCTTTGCGACTTTCTCTCTCAAGGTGCTCTCTTCAGCTTTGAGAGACTTTGTCTCTTTAGCCTGAGTTTTCACGACTCGGCGACATTTGTCATAAGCCATGATTAACTCCTTATATTGGGCCATGAGTTCTGACTCATCGTCTGAAGATCTATCCTCACAATCATGTTCAGAAACTTCAGAATCTGAAAGAGGAGTGTGAGAGTTTACCTTCCCAGTGAACTGGGGCTCTTGTTCGTCATCAGTTTGAGCCATGAGCCCAAAATAGGCTTCTTTTTCTTCACTTGACTCAGATGAGTCAGAGTTACTAAGAGTCTTGCCCTTTTTGGCCATCAAACTCTTCTCTGTTCTCTTCTTGTTGTATGAGGACTTCTTTTCCTCTCTTCTACAACCCTCATTCTTCTTGTGAGGGCAGTCAGCAATGATGTGTCCTAGCTTATTACAACAATAATAAATAATGTCAGTAGAAACATGTTTGTTCTGTTTAGAATTATACTTGTCATGGCTGCTTGAGCCTTTTCGTTGACGATCACCATCGTGTCGTGATCTTCTATAGGAGGCATCCTTGCCTTTCCATTGTTTCTTCTTGTTTAAGAATTTCTTGAATTGTCGAGAGAGTAGTGAGAACTCTCCTTCTGATAGTTCAGAGCCTGACGTGCTTGGCTCTGAGGTTTCTTCTTCACTAACTTCTTGTGCCGGAGTAGGAGGGACAACCTTTGTCTTCTTAGAGGTGTCTGCCTTTAATGCAACAGACTTCTCTTTGAATACAGACCTGCTCTTCTCTTCTTCAGCCTTTCTGGTGTTGAGTTGAAGCTCATATGACATAAGCTTCCCGAAGAGATTCTGAGGATCTGTCTCGGCCAGTTTTCCAAACTCCCTTATGGCACAGACCTTGTTATCCCATTCCTTAGTTAGGGATCTCAAGAACTTATCATTTAATTCTCCATTAGTGAAGACTCTGTCATAGACCCTTAGCCCATTCACTATCTTGAAGAAATTCTTAAAGGTGTCAGCAATGGTATCTTTGCTTCCTTGTCAGAAGGCTTCATACTTCTGATTAAGAAGGGATCTTCTATCATCCCTCACTTATTCTGTACCTTCCATCAAGGTAACTAGTGACTGTCACATCTCTTTTGCATACTGACAGTGAATCAGGTTTTGCAGCATTGAATCATCGACTGCACTTGCTATAATATTTTTTGCCTTTTTGTCTAAGGAAACAAGTGCAATCTCATCCTTATCTAGATCCATAAGTTTCTTTGGGACTTTCTTAGTTAGATCTATAGTGGAGACGGTCATGGGAATGTAAGGACCTTCTTCAACTGTCATGAAGATCCTTGGATCCACGGCTTCCATAAATAACTTGATTCTCTCTTTCCACATGGGAAAAATTATTTTTGGTACATAAAGGAAGCTTGGCAAAATCTTTAGCCTTGTCCATCTTTGATAGATCTCAAAGGACAACTATTGAAGGATCTGATCAAGGTATTAACCTTTTAACGATCAACCTCACTCTGATACCAATTGAAAGTTTATAGTTGCCTACCTAAATCACCTAGAGGGGGTGAATAGGTGAATTGTACGTCTTTTTGCGGAATAAAAAATTACAAAACAAAGCACAGATCTATCTACCAATCAAACACAGAGGAGGCAAGATTTATAGTGGTTTCCCAACCTTGGGTACATCCACTTTCCCTCACCGATCTAGCAATACAATAGACTCGGCTACTCCACTATCTCGGATTGAAAATCAATCCTACCCTGGGAACAACGTTCCTATAATCTCGATCCATAAAACAGATCTACACTCGGAAGGTAAAACTTCCTATAATCTCGGAGACAAAGGCTCCTACACTCGGAGAAATTTCTCTTATAAGAATGAAATAAATTTTGTATAGAAATACAAACAGTGAATCTTATTTTTCAGATCTGCAACTGTCGGCTAGAAATTTCTTCTTCTAGACTTTGCGGCTTTATCAGAATGATGAAGAGAAATCTCTGCTAGATTGGATCTGAAACTTCTTGGCTTCACAAGATCGATCGAATCAGAAGATTGAGGAGTTAAGAAAATCTCGATCTGGAGACCCTTCTTGATCTGAATCCTCAAAAGATGAAACCCTAGCCGGTTGGGAATCAGCGACAGCGACGGCAGCGAGTTTTGCTTCTTGGAGAGAGAGAGGAGACAGAAAGCTTGAGAGTACGGCTGCAAAACTTCTTAAAAATAATCTTCTTAGAATTAGGGTTTGTCGGTTTAGACAAGACTATTTATAGTATCAGAAAAGATTAGACATAATTGACTCACTATGAGAGACACGTGGATCAATCATGTCAAAGTTCATTAAGAAAACCGTTATTCTGGACTTAATGAATTTTCGGAAAAGTCGAAGTAAAATACTCGAGATATAAAAGCTTACTCGAGTACATGCAGCACTACTCGAGAAGGTAGAAGATGACTACTCGAGTATATGAGAAGAACTACTCGAGAGGGAATGAGATAATTACTCTAGTACATGGAGTCAACTACTCGAGTAAATAAGGAGAAAAGGAATCAGCTACTCGAGTAACAAAAATAACATACTCGAGTACTTACTCGAGAGGTGGAGAAGATTACTCGAGTATAAGAAATACTACTCGAGTATATCTGAATGAACTACTCGAGTATATAAGAAACTACTCGAGACAATGACTTAGAAAATTTCTGGAACTGGAAAACATCACTACTCGAGTATAGAAGTTGAACTACTCGAGACGAATAGAACTACTCGAGTATATGGAGATGACTACTCGAGTAATTCACTTAGAGAAATTTTCTGGAATGGAATTATGGGTTACTAGAGTATTAATTCTGGAATACTCGAGTAGTAGATGAACTACTCGAGTACATGACTTAGACTACTCGAGTAAGAAGGTAAAACTACTCGAGTACTATACAGTACTACTTGAGTATTTAACTTAGAAAACTTTGAGAAGAAAAATTTATGTAAACCCGAGAGGTGAAAGGAAACTACTCGAGTAGTTGTTTTAACTACTCGAGAGCCATAATTTGACTACCTGAGATATATCTTAACTACTCGAGTAAGAGTATTATTACTCGAGTATGAACTCAGTAACTTACTCGAGTAAGTATAGAACTACTCGAGCACTTTACTTAGGAAATTTTCTTGACAGAACTTTTACTTCTTCTAAGGTGAAACCAGCATCAAGTCTTTTCACTTAGTCCTAAAGCTTGAATATGAAGTGTATCCCAAAAGAGAGGCTACACATGAGTCAACACTTTAGAACACACAATGAAGGATTACATTGTATGGTCCTATGTTTGGTGACCCATTGTAGACTGACATTGGTCTACACTTCCCATAAGATTCCTGCAAACACATAACTTAAACCAAACATCAAATACAACTTAATGCATCTTAGTTCAAGGGTGACTTCATTAAATCTGGGTTAGTGTGGATATAATACCCAACAACAATCAAAGGTGAGCCCATAAAGAGAAAAGGGAAAAGTATACCTTCGCCGAACTGGGTGGAGCGAGTCGAGGCCCCTTCGAAGGTGGGCGACCTTGAAGTCCTTCCCCAGGAAGAACCTGTGCAGCTCGACATCGTCGCAGGATGGCGTTGGAGGTCGGTATACCTACTCGCTCTTCTACTAGGGGGGATGTAAGACCCCTTTTTTTGCAACATCCATCGGGGTCTTAGGCCTAGAACCGCCATTTTTGCGGTGACACCATCCACCGGGATGGTCGGCACCACTAAACGCTGATCCTGCCGTCCATCTCAATCACCATCGACAGAATGTATAACGAATGAAAGTGTAAGTATCCAAGTCCACAATAGTATAAAGGAGAAAATCATGCGATAAATCAAGTCAACACCAGAAGAAAGTCTAAGTACCAACGTCAGAAAGTAAATACGGGCTTAAGCCCGGTACATGATAACCTCACTACAATCCACTCATAAAAGTAAAACTAATAATACTCGGCTCCACTCATGGATCCGGATGCTTGTCCACCCGAGCTACACTGGCCCATCTCCATCTGCACCGTACCCTGCTAGTGATGTGTATCCTGCGGCCGTTCCATGTCTCCCATCCGAAGCACCTAAAATATGGTGGTCAAATGACCGTCAGTCAAAATAGACTCAGCCAACAATCCCCCACCCCTCTACCCGTGGTTTCTAGGCACCGGGCGGAAAGGAGCAAAAAGGAGCAATGAGGAGGACCAAAAGCAGGGCGTAATCAAGCATGTGACATCTATCCTAAGGAATAAGATAATAAGGTATGGCAGGGGTATCACAATAATTAAACATGAGTAAACAAGTGTGTAACAAAAGTAAACAGTAAGGAGTAGTAAGTAAGTAAAAGTAATAAGAAGAGTAAGTAAGAGCAAAAAGAAATATAACTGTTGATTTATAGGAATTACCCCTATAGACCAAGGGGTCGTTTTGCAGGGTCTATCGTATAAACTGTCTCATACCAATTTATACGTTAGGTGTCAGGGGTTAAATGCAATGACTATGCTATGACATGCAAGTATGCTAGGGTATGAACATGCAGGTGCAACACACATACACGACTCTATGCGCACAGACCTTTAGTTCCCCAGTTTGGAGTTAGCTAAACTCTCAGGAGCCTCTCATCGTGGCCAACGGAGATAGTGGGTTAGGCCTCTCCACTCCTAGACTGGTAATCACACTACCCATCCTATCCCCTCTCGTACGTTTTCGTACTATTCATAGCAAACCAGCTAGTCTCCCCGAGTCAACGTACCGACGACGGTGTGATCGTTCGTCCAATACCGAGGACTCACCACTGTTATGCGCAGGCAAGCTTGTATATTATACCTATCCTAAATCCCCAAGCCTCCAGCTCACCAAAACATCAAGTCTAAAACTAGCCCTCGAGCATACAACTCCCCGGACTACCAAAATAGTTCCAAGTCCCTTAAACTCTACCAGTAAGCCCATCGACCATGGGTCTATGTTATAAATTCATTACCAATTTATCTCACCACGTGTTCAAGTGTGAGTGCAAGGTGGAGGTATTATTGAGGTTGCTCTTGTCCATATTATCCCTAAAGTTTACATTAGCCCAGGACTGCCCAAGGTATGCCCCATGAAGGGCTCTCGAAGGCACTAGGAACTACGATGGGATTACATCCAAAGTTCCCTTTCGCAAGGAACTTAATATTATTGATTCCTACCCTTGACCAAACCTCTCTTTTGTTTCATTGTGGCTCTCCTAAGTGTGTTTGAGCTCTCCGAGTTAACCTATTTCTGACCTATCCACTATATGCAAACCATGCTAAGCTACATGGTGCTCCCATTAGGGGGTACCCTAATTACTCTCCCAATAGATCACTAACAATTACTTGGAGTCTACCATGACCTATAAAGACTAAATCCAGAGTCTCATAATTTTCCTAACTATGTGGGCATTTAATTTAATTAACCCTAGACTCCAAATGCCCTACTTTGAACATGAAGTGCTCTCTAAGTTCAGAAACAAATCACCACAAAATTATGATAAATACAAAGTGACATTTAAACAATAAATCCAAGGTTTGAGAATTTTCAGAGGTGATTAGACCTACCTTTCATAATTTAGAACTTAAGGTTAATAATACCATCTAATGATGAAAAAGCCAGCTATATTGTTCTAAAAATTATAATAAAACTCCAGTAGAACTATCATGGCCTAAAAACACCCTAGGAGTAGTCTCATAATTTTTACAGTAAATAATAGCCTCTAATTTAATTTATAACCATTAATTCTATAACCATTGGTTAATGAAACAAGTACTGTAAAAACTCATCTAATAATTATAAGAAAATTCCAGAAGTTTGATAATGATCGAAAATCAATATTAACCAAGTTTTACAATTTTTCTCACACATGAAGGGCTCTAAATCTAATTAAATGTAAACTTCCAAATTTACAGACTTGTGAAGTAAGTACTGGTTTATCCATCTAAAAATCATGGAAAAATTACAGGACAATAATAATGGTCAGAAACACTCTCTAACCTAATTTCATAATTTTCTTGATAATATTAGGGCTTTGTTCCTATTTTTTATCAGAAACCACAAATCATAATTGTATGAATCAAGTACTTGAAACACTCATCTAAAAATTTAAACAAAAATACAGAGGGATCTATCATGATATAAATTGTCCTATTCTAAGGTTTCACAATTTTGCAATAATCAGAAACTTCACATTCAACATAGTAATTTTAAGGGCACATCTAGGGTTCAAAAGGAAGTACTGATTTTGCTAGCCCCAAAATTCCACCAAACTTAATTTAGAAATATTTCTACTAGAGAACTACCCTGCCTAAATTTCAATTGATTTTAAAATGATTTGATACCCTAATACTCCAAATTAGGTTTGGTGCCCTAAATTAGGGTTAGGGTTTTGAGGGGGTTTAAAGCTTCCAAATTCCCTAAAATTTTAACCAGAGGACTATACTAACTCTATGGTACTCTCCACCAATTTTCAAGTCATTCCAAGGTCATTTGACCCCATGACCTTCAAACCCTAAAAATCCCATTAAGGGACCTACCCTAGGGTTCTAGGGCTACCCTACTCTTAACCACCACAAATTCCAATGGAGGGTGTGTCATACCATATAGAGTCAGTGGCCAAAATATCAGCCTCTGTTGAGGTGATTTGACCACTCAAACCCAAAGGGGGTGCTTTGAACTAATTAACCCTATAAGGGTCAACCTGTGGTTGGATAAAACCTAATCAAAACATCTCCAAAGGAGATGAAATTTTTATCAGAGCCCTAACATGTTCTCCAAGACCACCCACCAAACTTTGGGGGGATTTTGAGGTGTTTATGACACCTAACTAATTTATACATGGTTTATTAAATATTTCTAAAAACTATAGAAAAATATTTTTCAAAAATTCTGATTTTTGGATATGTCCTAGATATAGTTATGAATAGCCAATTACCTAAATTTCAGATCATTTGGATGTCTGGTTTGGAGTGGGCATTTAATTTAATATCTGGACAGCCCTAGGGATAGACCTCACCAAAATGAGTGATGCGGTCTAACCAGGCATCCAAATTGAGTGAAATCAATTTTAAATTACACTAGACAACAAGGGCTACATTTCTTATGTTGACCACGTTTCTCTAGAGGGGACTAACTATTTTTAAAAATTAATTTATACATTATAATTATAATCACAGAAAAAATAATAAATACAATAAAAGTTTTTGCACGAATCTTGAAGCAGCATCCAAGAGCTGCTGCTCATCTTCAAGCACCAGCCAAGGGACGGGATTAGCCCGACCTGGAGCTCATTCCAGGCCATTTCCGGCCACTCCGACCACCTCCCTGGCCGGCCACCACCACCGCCACCTTCATTGAGGTGGCGGCTATCGCCGGGCGGCGGCACGGCCGCCGGAGGTGCGGTTTCCGGCGAACTCACCACCTCCATTTTTCATCGAATTTCAAGGAATTTTTCTCTCCGATATAGCTCATTTGAGCCCGACTTCTCAACCTAAACAAGTCTAGATCTAGCACGTAAAGAGAGGAGAAGGATTGGACCTCATTTGGGGCATTACCTTGCTCTAATCGCCGCCCGCCATTTCCCCTCCTCCAAGCTTTGGGTGCCATCCGATTTCTTGCAAGGAGACCTCCAAACTCTCGGGAAATGGGGGGGGTTTCACTGCTTCGAGGCTTGTGAAGGTGATGGGGGGGGGGGGTTAATTGGGGGTGGTAGTGGTTTTAACCCCATATGCCATTAATGGCCTCTTCACCTCCCCTCCCATGGCCGACCCTATGCATCCCCCATGCCCTAATTGCCCCTAGAATGGCTGGAATCTTCTCAAAATCATCATAGAAGATGAATGAGAGTGTAAGGGAGGGATGCCAAGGGGTGTGTCACATTAATGGCCATGAATGACCACTTTATCTCTCCTCAAAATTGGGGAAACCCCCCCCCCCCCCCCATTTCTCTATATTAATCACCACGACCGAATTTCCACTCCCTCCCATGTTTAATATCAGCCTACTAGGCTAGTTGACCACTCAAATTGGGCCTAGCCCAAAGGGGTTGGGCTAGGTCCAAGTAATATGACCTAATTTGGCCTAGTTTCATTTTTGGTCAAACTGGGCCCTAGGGTTGACCAAACCATGAAATTTTTATGCCATTGGGTCCCCTATGAGATTATGACCCTAGAGGTGTGATCAAGCTGAAGTTGTGGTGGTCAATAGGGGTGTTTAATGGAAAATCACCATTTTGACCTAATAGGGGTGTTTTGGTCATTTTGCCCTGTGGTGACCCTAGGATGTGGATTTTTGGTCTACTAGGTCTCTTATGATGTTTTAGACCTAGAAGTGAAGTCAATTTCATATGGTGATGGTCAGTTAGGTCAATTGATGGGGGATTGACCATTTTGCCCTAATTATGGTTAAGGTTGACTTTGGTCAACTTGGCCTGTTTGACTGGCCCCAATGGGTCTTGAATGTCCCCCTGGGCTCCTAGATGGCCTAGGGGTGTTGTGGTGGGGTTACTGAGCAAAGTTAAAGTCCTTAAGTCAAACCCTAGACTGAATATTTGGAAATGACTATTTTCAGACCAAGGTGCTGCAATCCCTACTTTTGGTCTGTGTCAAGGAGGTTCCTAAGCTACCAAGGCCTTGTCATGACTTAGTCATGACAAATTCACCTGGGGGTCTAGTTGTCTGGGGTATGTTACAAATCCCAACACATAATAAGAAAAATTTTGTCCCCGAAATTCATGTTAGGCCTACGGGGTTTCTACCAAAGTAATAAATTGTAACATCCCAAAATTTAGATTAGAGTTTACCTGAGGCGAAGAGCTCTGGGTATCTTTGATGCATTAAGTCCTGCGGCTCCGAGGTGTGCTCCTCCTGGCCGTGATTTCTCTACAGAACCTTGACCAGAGGGACCTTCTTGCGGCGCAAGGCCCGCATACCCGTATCGACAATCCGGACAGGCTCTATGTGCACTGACCGATCAGATTCTACCGACCCATCCGTGGTGTCTATCTGCTACTCTGGCCGTAATAGGGCCCTCCTGAGGGAGGAGATGTGGAAGACGTAGTGCAGGCCCTCCAGCTCTAGTGGTTGCTCCAGTCTGTATGTCAAGGGACCGATCCGCTCAAGGATCCTGTAGGGCCCCATGTACCTCGGGCCGAGCTTCTTCCTCCATCTACGAACTCGAGAGACTCCATGCATCGGCCGTATCTTCAAAAACACTCTGTCTCCTACCTGAAACTCCACCTGACGATGTCATGCCTCATAATATTTAGCTTGTCTGCTCTGCGCATCTAACATCCGATCTCGTATCAGTCTCACCTGGGCCTCGGTGTCCTCCACAAATTCCGAGCCCAGGACCTTCGGATCCTCATCCTGTATCCATGATATGGGAGTCATGCACCTCCGTCCATATAGAGCCTCATAGGGCGTCATACCTATACTATCCTGATGACTATTGTTGTATGAGAACTCTACCAGTGGCAGCATCTTCTCCCATGGCTCTCCTCGGTCTAGAATGCACAGACGTAGCAGGTCTTCCAATGTACGATTTGTGCGCTCTGTATGCCCATCCGTCTGAGGGTGGAAGACTGTGCTAAAAGTCAGTCGGGTGCCCAAGTATACCTGAACTGACCGCCACTTCGTGGATGTAAACCGCCCATCACGATCTAACACTATCGTCCTGGGCACGCTATGATAACGAATGAACTGCTCCACAAACTTCTGCACCAGTACTCCCACTGAATCGTCATTCCTGATCGATATAAATCGAGCCACCTTCGTCAACCGATCAACGATCACCCAGATCGAGTCATTCCCAGTCCGAGACCGGGGAAGCCCATGTATGAAGTGCATGGCTACGTCATCAAACTTCCACTCCGGCACCGGGAGTGGCTGCAACAATCCTGCGGGGTTCCTACACTCCGCCTTCACTAGCTGACATGTCTCACAATGGGTCACGAAGTAAGTGACATCCTTCTTCATGCCCGGCCAGAACATAGTCTTCTTCAAATCAGTCGTCATCTTTGTGATCCCCGGGTGCACAGAGTACCGGCTGCAGTGCGCCTCCATCATAATATCCTCCCGGATATGGCCTCCCTCCGGTATATACACCCGTCCTCTGAAGCACACCAGTTCGTCCCTCAGTGTGTAATCTCCTGCAGTGCCTGCCTCCAGGGCTTGGAAGATAGGCTCTAACTTGGCATCCTGCCTCTGTCCTTCTCTGACTCAGTCTCTGATGTCATCGGTGACGCCGATCGCGGCCAAGTACTCCTCGTAGAGCTCAGGGTAGTTAGACGACACCAGAGTAATGTGCATGTCCTCTAGTCTCTGCAGCAGCTCCATAGATATCAGTTGAGGCTCCGCTCCCGCTATGGCGGCTCTCCTACTCAGTGCATACGCTACCACGTTCGCCTTCCCCGGGTGGTAGTGCATCTCGTACTGATAGTCAGATAGAAACTCCACCCACCACCTCTACCTGATGTTCAGTTCCTTTTGCGTGTCCACGTACTTAAGGTTCTTATGATCTGAGTATATATCACAGTGGACTCCGTAGAGGTAGTGTCGTCATATCTTCAATGTGAATACAATTGCTCCCATCTCCAGATCGTGCACTGGATAGTTCTTCTCATGGGTCTTCAGCTGGCGGGAGGCATATGCTATGACGTGTCCGCTCTGCATCAGCACTGCTCCCATCCCCTGATATGATGCGTCGGTATACACCTGGAATCCCTCCATCCCAGATGGAAGGGCCAAAATAGGGGCTGAGATGAGTCGGTTCTTCAACTCCTGGAAGGTTGCCTCACAATATGGCGTCCATACAAAGGGCACGTCCTTCTTCGTCAATGAAGTGAGTGGAAGGGCGATCCGAGAAAACCCCTCCACAAATTTCCGATAATAACCGACAAGCCCCATGAAACTCCGCACGTCCGTGGTCGTCTTTAGTGGTGGCTAATCCCTGACTGCTTGTAACTTTGCAGGGTCCACCGCTAACCCAGCTTCGCTGATAATGTGGCCCAGGAAAGCCACCTCCTTCAACCAGAATTGACACTTGCTGAACTTTACATAGAGGCGATGCTCCCGCAATCTCTCCAAAGTTAGTGTCAGGTGTCGTGCATGGTCCTCCTCCGTCCTAGAGTAGATAAGGATGTCGTCTATGAATACTATGACAAACACATCCAAATAAGTCTCAAAGACCCGGTTCATGAGGCTCATAAACGCTGATGGAGCATTCGTGAGCTCGAAGGGCATCACGGTGAACTCATACAGGCCATATCTGCTACTGAAGGCCGTCTTCGGGATATCTTCCTCCTGGATCCGCAGCTGGTAGTAGCCTGACCTCAAGTCCAGCTTAGATAAAAAATGGGCTCCCTCCAGCTGATCGAACAACTCATCTATCCTTGGGAGCGGGTAGGTATTCCAGACGGTCAGTCTGTTCAGTGCTCGATAGTCAATGCATAGTCGAAGTGTCCCATCCTTCTTCTTCACGAATAGGACCGGAGCTCCCCATGGCGAGGAACTCGGTCTGACGGATCCTGCTTATACCAGCTCCTGCAACTGTGTCCGAAATTCTACCAGCTCCCTTAGGGCCATTCGATAAGGGGCCTTGGATACTGGCTTAGCCCCTAGAACTAACTGAATCTGAAAGTCCTTCTACCTATGCGGAGGCAGTCCTGACAGCTTCTCTGGAAATACATCGGCATAGTCACAGACCACCGGAATGCTAATAATCAGGTCCTTCTCCTCAATCATCTCGAACAGCACCTGATATACCTCGTCTCCCTGTAGGTGGGCCTTGATGGCCTGAATAGATGAAAGGAGGCGGCGGTAAACCGGAGTAGTACCTTCGAATGTCGCATAAGTATCGCTGTATCTTAGCACGACCCTCCTCGTCGGGCAGTCAATCTGGGCATGGTTCTAGACCAGCCATGTCATGCCCAAGACAAGGTCGAAGTCTGGCATTCTCAGGATCGTCGTCGGGGCCTCGAGTGTCAACCCGTCTATGGTAACCTTCAGGAGGCACTTATCTGTGGACTGGATCTCCATCCCATTGGGGAGACGCACTCTTCTATCATCTCCTGTGTTGAGTACATTGGTTTAAATGTACCTGATTTGAAGAAGCCTCACCCAACTCAATGATATACATCAAAATGTATTTGATGTATTTTTGAGTTACCTTGTGCAGGTTAAGTATTTGCAGGAAAGATGAAAAAGTTTCTAAGTCCATGTGTCGACACCCAGGAAGAAAGTGTCGACACTTAAGAAGACTTGTGTCGACACCTAGGCAAGCAGTGTCGACACATGAAGTCATTGTGTCGACACCTGGGATGCAGAGTCGACACCAGATAGAAAGTGTCGACACGAGGAGCTGTGTCGACACTCAATGAAGAAAGTGCAGTAAAGCAGTGTCGACACTTAGTAGTTGTGTCGACACCCAGTGAAGCTGTGTCTACATCAGAAAGTGTCGACACTTGGAGGCTGTGTCGACACTCAGCAAAAGTCAGCAGAAGCTAAGTATAAGTGTCGACACTCAGAGCAATGTGTCGACACTCAGCAGAAGAGTCAACACTTGAAGAAAGTGTCGACACAAGGAAGAATGTGTCGACACTCAGCTGAAGACTCAACACTTGAAGAAAGTGTCGACACAAGGAGCTGTGTCGACACTTAGCAAAGATCAGCAAAATTCAACAAAATATTCTAAGTACAAGTGTCGACACTAAGGGGATGTGTCGACACTCAGCTGAAGTCTCAACAAGAAGAAGAATGTGTCGACACAAGGAGCTGTGTCGACACTCAGCAAGTATCGACACTTAACAAGTTCAACACATGAAGATGTGTCGACACAAGGAGATGTGTCGACACTTACAAGTATTCAGCAAATACTAAAGTACAAGTACTTGTGTCGACACACATTATCGGTGTCGACACATATAGAAGAAGCTGTGTCGAGATGTAAAATCTACAACACAAGGAGTTGTGTCGACACCTTGTAGGCTAGTGTCGACACTTAGACAACTTGTGTCGACACTTGGTCTATAAGTGTCGACACTTAAAGACAGATAGTCTCGACACTTTCAGACAGTTAGAGAATTTTCAAGAACTGACTCGATGACTTGACAGCTGCCTTTCCAGCCGGTCTACTGCACCTATCAGAGTTGTCAGAAATCAGTTATGAACCGGACCAGCCGGTTACCATGAAGAAGGCCTATAAATAGGCTTATACTGTCTACAGAAGACATAGTTCAAGTTCATTAACAAGAAGAAGATCTAGCTATTCCTTGAGGATTCTAGTGAAGATCTAAGAAGTTGGAGAGAGAGAGCTCCATCCAAGAAGTCAGCCATTGGAACCAGGCTGAGAAGAAGGGTTCAGATTTATTCTGAATCTTAAGTAGCAGGGATCAAGGATCAACTGCAGAGGAATCAGTCTTATTGTGTTCTACATTCAAGAAGCTTTGAAGAAAGCCAAGTCAGATTGATTTCAGCTGAGTTCTTCCAAGAACTCATCAAGAAACTCACAACTTATCTCTCTTTCATCTGAGTTGTTGAGTATATATTTTTGTATTCATTATAATTTGTAGGATCCTTAGGGATCTGAGTTTGTAAGCCTGAAATTATAAAGGCTGAGTGTAGGGCTTGAGTGCCTGAGTGTAGGAGATTTGGATCTCTGAGTGTAGGCCTTGGTGGCTGAGTGTAGGCCTTGGTGGCTGAGTGTAGGCTTTGTGAAGAAGCTGAGTTGTAGGGCCTTGGGCCTGAGCTGTAGGAACCTGTTTTGGGGTTCTGAGATAGTGAAGGAGTTTGTCTGAATCTAGTACACTGCTAGATAGGAGAAGGGGGAAAGTGGATGTACCCAAACCTTGGGGAACCACTATAAAAATTGTGTGTCTACTGTGTACTGTGAAATTATGTGATTGCTGAATGTGTGCTGTGATAAAGTAGATAGAATTTTGTGATATTATCTGATTGTTGCCTAAAAAGTTAAAAAGATTCAAGTCACTTATTCCCCCCCCCCCCTCTAGGTGATTAGGTACAATGTCTTTCAAGTGGTATCAGAGGGAGGTTGCTCAAAAAGGGACATAACTGTCTGAGTAGATCCTGTTGGCAGATTCAGTCAAAGTCAATTACAGAATCAAGAAAATCAAGAACCATGGGTTCCATTGAGAATCATAAGGAATTGGGATCCATGAAGTTACCCATATGCAAAAAAGAGATATTTTGTATATGGAAGGAAAGAGTGAGACTTTTTATGGAAGCCTCAGACCCTAGGATTTATATCATAGTAAAAGAAGGGTCATATGTGCCCATGAAGGTCTCAGTCTTAGATGTTAATCAAAGGACACCTAAAGATTTCTCTGAAATGACAAAGGATGAAATAGTTCTAGCCACAATGGACAAGAGGGCTCAGAACATCATTGTAAGTGCTATAGATGATGCTACCTTCTAGAATTTGATACACTGCAAGACATCTAAAGAGATGTGGGATACCTTGATAGTGTATATGGAGGGTTCTGAAGAAGTGAGGCAAGACAGAAAATCCTTGTTAAATCAAGAATATGAAAGCTTTAGGCAAGGAAGATCTGATAGCATAACTGAATGCTATAAAAAATTCTATAGGATTGTGAATGAGCTTATGTCCTATGGCAGGGAATTCAGTAATTATGAACTTAATGATAAGTTCTTAAGGTCCCTTACAAAAGATTGGGACACCAAGATCTGTGCCATTAGGGAAATGACAAAGTTAGCAGAAATTCCTCCACCAACACTGTTTGGCAAACTGTTGTCATATGAAATGCAGTTGACAGTGAGGAAAGAAGAGGAGAAATCAACAAGAGGTGAACATAAAGAAAGGACAGTGGCCTTTAAAACAGAAGCCCCCAGAAAGTGCAGAAATAAGTCACCTTCACCACCTCCAAAGGTAGCTGAAACTGAGTCAGATGAGATAGCAAGCAGAAAGTCTGAAAGCAGTGAAAGTGATGAGAACTTTGCTGCCTTCACAAGACATTTTCAGAAGTTCTTGAAGAAGAAACAGTGGAAGATAAGACCTTCTACTTTACAGGGTAAAGAAGACTATTATCAGAATAAAAAATCTTCAAAGAAGGACAGGAAGAAGACCAAGTCTAGCAAAGCAACTCTTTCAAAAATAGTTTGTTATTGCTGTAATAGACAAGGACATGTGATTGCAGATTGTCCTGAGAAAAGGAAGGAGTCTAATGATAAGAAAAAGACTCATTTCAAAGGCAAGAAGGAAAAGTCTTTTGTTGCCAAAAAGGATAAGACCATGTCAGATATTTCTTCATCAGAAACTGAGTCAGATGCTGAGGCATATATAGGGTTGTTTGCTGAAGAAGAAGAAGTGTTCATTCAGATTATGAACTCTATATATGAACAAGAGGACAGTCAATGCCAAGGGCTAATGGCATTGACAGAAAGTGAAAAAATCATGGAGCAGCCAAGGCCTAGTAAGGTACAAAGTTGTTCTTCCAGTTCAATTTCTTGTGCTAGTTCAGAATCAGATTCATCATCATCAAGTGATGAGAATGCATCTGAGTCTGAAGAAGATATTCATCAATTAATAGATGAATATAAAGTTCTATTGCAAGCATTTAAGAAATGCAAATCCTTGGCCAAGAGTCAAGCTAAGGAGATTGCAAGTCTCAAAATGGCTGCAACTGATTATGAGAAGTTATTTGATCAAAAACTTAATGAGATAGGCAGACTGAAGCACATAACTGTGATTCAGATGGGGACTATAACATATAAGAATGATCAAATTAAGATTCTGGAGATTAGTCTTCAGAAGGAGAGAGATCTAGTTGCTAGGTTTTCTAAACCTAAGTCAGTTCTACCTTTAATTGATGAATCTATTCATCACAAAGGTAAAGCTGGACTGCGATTTACCAAACCTGCAAGGACTGTTCAGTCCAAGTCCAAGGTCAAAGCCCCAACTCTCAATAAGCCAGCTATGGATAAAACAGCTAAGACTGTACCTAAGCAAAGGTACAATAAATTTGAGTGTTGGTGCTGTGGCAAGATAGGCCACTTTGCCATGGACTGTTGGCACAATGCTAGTGCCAAAGTGAGTAGCAAACTGCCTATTGGAAAACCAGCATGTAGCTTTGTCAGGATGAAAACTAACAAGTACCAAGGACCCAAGAATTCTTTGGGTTCTAAGGTTCACTAATCTGTTTTGCAGGTGAGTCCAAGTGGCCATGCCCCAATATGGTACTTGTACAGTGGATGTTCGGGACATATGACTGGAACTAGGGGATTACTAAGGGACTACACACCCATCAAAGATGGTCCAAAAGTCACCTTTGGTGGTTCTGAAAAAGGAATCATCAAAGGGTTTGGTAACATTTCTAGTAACTTGGTTACCATTACTCAAGTGGCTTATGTTAAAGGTTTGAAACACAACCTAATTAGTATAAGTCAATTAAGTGATGTAGGCTATGATATCTCATTTGTCAAAAATGGTTGTCATATCAGGAGGTCAACTGATCAAGAGATCATTTTGACAGGTTATAGAAAGAGGAATGTCTACTGCCTAGACATTATGTGTGAGACCAATGATTCTCAAGTGTGTATTGTAGCTGATGAGACAGTCTCTCATTGTGTCAAATGGCACAAGAGGCTAGCCCATCTCAACTACAAGACAATTGACAAACTCTTTAGCAGAGAGTTAGTGAGGAATGGTCCTCAAGTTAAGTGTGTTAAAGATAGAATATGCTCAGCTTGTCAAAAGGGCAAGCAGACAAGATCCACCTTTAGTAGCATTAACAACAAAGATGATGTGAGGTGTTTATACCTCTTGTATATGGATCTCTTTGGTCCTATACCAGTGCACAGCCTAGGTAGGAAGGTCTATACCTTTATAGTTGTAGATGACTACTCAAGGTTTTCCTAGGTGTTCTTTCTTAGACAGAAATCTGAAACACCTAGTGTCTTCTATAGCTTTGTCAAACAGATTCAGAATGAACTAGACAGTATAGTGGTCAAAATAAGAAGTGACCATGGTACTGAATTTTAGTCTGATTGTATGGCAAAACTATGTGAAGAATTTGGGATATTTCAAGAGTTTTCTTCACCTAGAACACCTCAGCAAAATGGCATTGCTGAGAGGAAGAATAGAACCTTGATTGAGGCGGGTAGGACCCTATTAAGTGATACATCACTACCAGAATATTTCTGGGCTGAAGCAGTTAATACTGCATGCCATGTTATTAATAGGGCTACCATTACTAAAAGCCTCAACAAGACCCCCTATGAAGTTGTGAAAGGCAGAAAACCAAACCTATCCTATTTCAGGATCTTTGGTTGTAAGTGTTTCATACTTAACAATGGAAAGTCTTACTTGACTAAGTTTACTGCCAAGTCCCAAGAGGGAATTTTTGTTGGGTACAGCAACAACAGTAAGGCTTATAGAGTCTACAACCTGTCTACTCAAGTTGTAGAAGAGACTGTACATGTAGTCTTTGATGAAACTAGACTTATTAACAATGAGTTGTCTAGTAGTATTTGCAGCTCCTCAGGTATTACTAAAAAGCTGGACAAGCTCACTATAGAAGAAGGATCTACAACAAGACAGCAGGTAGAAGAAAGTGGCTGTTGTCCAGGGGGAGTACTACATGTACCTAATGCAGAAGAAGTTCAAGGAGTACAGCAAGATGAAGAAACTGAAGAGGTTCAACCAGAAGTCAGGATGACTCCATCCAATAGGCATCTTAGAGATCATCCAGTAGAGCAAAACATTGGTGATCCAAGACAAGGGGTACAAACAAGGAGCAGAAATCTGAATGGAGTGCTCTTCTCCAGTTTTTTATCCCAAGTTGAGCCAAAGAAGTTTGAAGAAGCCATCCTTGATCCACATTGGATTGAAGCAATGCAAGAAGAGCTGAATCAGTTCAAGAGGTGCAAGGTCTGGGAACTTGTTCCTAAACCTAAAGACCACAACATAATAGGGACCAAGTGGATCTACAGGAATAAGATGGATGAACATGGAGTCATCATTAAGAACAAAGAAAGATTGGTTGCTAAGGATATAGGCAATAAGAAGGTATTGACTTTGATCAAATCTTTGCTCTAGTAGCCAGACTGGAAGCCATAAGGATGTTCCTGTCCTATGCAACTTTTCAAGGATTTAAAGTTTACCAAATGGATGTGAAGTCAGCATTTTTGAATGGTAATCTTAAAGAGGAAGTCTATGTGGAACAGCCATCAGGTTTTGTTGATTCAACTCAACCTAATCATGTCTATAGACTTAGGAAAGCTTTATATGGGTTAAAGCAAGCCCCTAGGGCTTGGTATGAAACCATGTCTAGTTTCCTCATTGAGAACAAGTTCACAAGGGGGAAAATAGACAAGACTTTATTCCTTAGGAAATCCAGAGACAAAGTAATACTAGTCCAAATATATGTAAATGACATAATATTTGGGTCTACTGAAAGTAGTCTTTGCAAAAAGTTTGCAAAACTAATGCAAGGACAATTTGAGATGAGTAGTATGAGAGAGCTTAAGTTCTTCTTGGGTCTCCAAGTTAGACAGACTGAGAATGGTTTATCCATATGCCAGTCTAAGTTCACCCTAGAACTCATAAGGAAGTATGGTATGGATTCATCCAGTACCATGAAGACTCCTATGGGGTCAAGTATATCTCTTAGCAAAGATGGTGTAGGGAAACCTGTAGATGAGACTTTGTATAGAGGGATAGTTGGCTCCTTACTCTATTTGACTGCAAGTAGACCAGATATCATGTATGATACATGTGTCTGTGCAAGGTATCAAGCTTGCCCTAAGGAGTCTCATTTGACAGCAGTCAAAAGGATATTGAGATATCTAAAGGGCACTCCTTATCTAGGCCTCTGGTACCCTAGGAATGGGGATTTTGAACTAATAGGTTATTCAGATGCAGACTTTGCAGGATGCAAAGAAGACAGAAAAAGCACAACTGAAACCTGTCAATTCCTAGGTGGAAGACTAATTTCATGGAGTAGCAAGAAGCAAACAAGTGTGGCTATCTCCACTACAGAGACAGAATATGTGGCTGCTGGAAGTTGTTGTGCTCAACTTCTATGGATACAACATCAGCTTGAGGACTATGGAATTCAGGTAAGTAGAACTCCACTCTTTTGTGATTCTACTAGTGTTATATCAATAGCTAATAATCCTGTATCCCATAGTAGAACCAAACATATTGAAATAAAATATCATTTTCTTAGAGAACATGTAGAAAAAGAAGATATTTTACTGGAATATATTAGAACAGATAATCAACTAGCTGATATGTATACTAAGCCCTTAGAAGAAGCTAAGTTCAATAGGTTTAAAATTGAACTAGGTATGATAAACTTAGAATAAGTTTACAGATATGGGTAAGTAAAAAGGTGTCGACACACAGAGATATCTGTGTCGACACAGAATATTGGTGTCGACACTTCAGGAAAAAGGTGTCGACACATCTAGGAAGTTAGTGTCGACACTTCAGAATATTAGTGTCGACACATGATAAGTTGGTGTCGACACATCCAAGGTGGTATCGACACTTAGTATTTACTCAGAATTATCTAAGTAAAGTCTCGGCTAAATGTCGAGTTGAGTGGTGTCGACACATAAACAAGTGTCGACACATATTATCTGTCGACTAAACTTGTGTCGACACATAGGTGCCGAGACATTATAAGTCAGTGTCGACACTTATCCACTGTATCGACACAATTTAAGTTAGCTGACCCGCCCTTTCATCTTCAAACTTAGAAAGGTATAAATAGGATTTTGCCTTTGTCTGTCGACACGCTTTCAAAAGTTTCGAGACCAAACTTGTGTGTCGACACCTCTCTTCTCTCCAGTCAAATTCTTCAAACCCTAATGGCGCCAAAGCTTGAGGAGAACGTCAATGAGGGATATGAACTGGTGCGGAATGCGTTTGATGATGCAGACCTGGAGATTCAGACTTTGATAACCCTAGTTGCCGACTCAGGGTTAGAATTCCTTGTTTCTGAGCCAACAAAGATCTGGAAGAAGGAAGTTCTGGAATTCCTTAATGGAGCAACCCAAGACGACACTGGCTTCAAGATCAAATCCAGGGTCCATGGTGCAAAGGTGAAGATATCACCTAAAAGTTTGAGGAAAGTACTACAGTTACCAAGAACTAAAGAAGAAGATGAAGTTACTGCTTCAAAGACCAGAGAAGCTCTAGCTTGGTGTGGACTAGATTCTAAACTGAAAATTGGATCTGTGTTTAATAGGAAGGGCATGAACAGCCAAGGGAAATTCATGTCTGAAATTGTTGGGAAAGTGATATTGAGTAAGCCAGGAGGGCATGACAGGATATCTGCCCATATGTTCAGCATAATGACCAGGATAATCTTCAGCCTGAAAACTGACTGGTCTATAGTGATTCTTGAGAAGATAAAGGAAAGCTTGAAGAAGCCCAATCTGGGCAGGATCATAAGTCTATACCTAGCTGGTACTATACCAGAAGTTATGAATCAAGCTGCTGGAACAAAAATCAACCATATGAGGAAAATGGACATGAGGATCTTTTCTAGATGGGACAGGGTTTTGACTAAGGAGATGCCAACTCCTGAGAAGATAGCTTCTGGAAAAGTATCACCTCTAAAGAAGAAGAGGAAAACTGCTCCAGTAGCTCAAGTTCCAACTAGCAGCTCTGATAGTGAAGAGCAAGTGGTCTTCACACCTGATGAGGATGAAGACACAGGAACTGCTGTGAAGTCTCCAGCTCCTCAAGATGTTGCTGAAATCCAGGGGGAGCCTCTAGCTGTAGAAGATCCAACTACTCTAGAGAGTGAGCAAGCTACAAACATCATCCTTGAGGTAATCACTGAGCTTAATGCTTTTGATTTTCCTATAGAGGATATTGATTTGTCTGATGTTTATCAGCAACCACAGCCTGATAGCTAAGTCCCAGATGCTGTCATGGAGGACACATCTGTTGAAGTTCAAGTAGTTTTTGATCCAGTGGTAGATGAGCCAAGAATTTCTCCAGCTCATTCTCCACAAGAATTTATAATGAAAGATTTATTTCTATATCTAGATCAGGCAGACCTTGAGAATGACAAAGATGCAACTGCTGAGGGGGAGAATGCTCCAGTTGAGGGGGAGCAAGTGGTAATTATTGAAGAGCCTGCAAGACAGGAGACTGAGAGGCCCAAAGTTGTTGAGGAACTACCAAAGGAAAGGGTAGATATAGCCAGCACCTCAGCTTCTGAAGATGAGGAGACTACAAGGGCTAAGAAGAAGAAGTTTCAGGTATTCAAGAGAAGAAGCCAAACCTATAAGAAGGCATTGCACACCATTGCTCCACAGCTTGCACTACAGCCAGCCCCAACTTTTGATTATAGTGCATTGATGGTTGCTATGCAGATCAAGCTGGATGACTACAGAAAAGCTATAGAGACTTATGTGGATGAGGGGAATAAATCACTTCAATTTGATTTAGCCCAAGAAATCAAGTCTATTAGATTTGAGATGAATCAAAATAAGAAAGAAATGACTGACTGCTTCCACAAGGGAGGGAATGCAGTAGTCTATTTAGCAACTCATCAAGAAAAGATAAAGGAACAAGTGGATGACATTGCACTAAAGCAGGGCTATGTTCTTGAGAATCAAATAAGGATGAATGACAATTTGACAGAATCTCATAATGCAATTGTCACAGAAATGAAAACCATAGCTGTTGGACTGACACCTTCTATTGTTACTGCTAAGGCAGATTTTGATAAAGCACTACAAGAAAGCTTAACTGCTGTTCAGACTGCCATACAAGACTCTCAGAAGATCATAACTGACAAACTCCAAAGGCTAAAACCCTTCTACATGGATGGAGTTAATTATCTGAATGCACAGATCCGGTTTCAAAAAGATGATTTAAGGGATCACATGGAAAGAGAAGTCATAAAGGGGGAGAGGGTCTTAGTCAAAGCTGGCTCTGACCATGCCAAATGGGTTTCAAATTCTATCAGAGCAACTCTTGGATATCCTCCTCTATGTGATGATAATGATGTTGCAGAATCTGGAGTCAACCCTGCTTATCTTGGAGGTGAGCAACCAGAAGTAGCTCAAGTGATCTATCCTCCACCAGATTTTGATATGGTTCAAGCTGATATACAATCCATGTATAGTCCACCTGATGGAACTCAGAAGGTAATTCTTGACAAAGTAGTTCAGCCAGTATCTGAAGCCATGCAGGAAGCTATTTTGAAAGAGCAAGCTGAACAAGAAGCCAGATTATCTAAGAAGAGGTTCAGGGAGCAAGCTGAACAAAGGCCTGATTTTGAGCAGTGGAGCCCCGTCTCTAGGAACATTATTTTGACTGCCTGGAAAGCTGCAAAAGATAATGTGCATGACAGGAACAAGTGGTTTTCTGAATCAGAATGGAGAAAACATGAGTCAAGGCAGGAGGCTATAGTCCAATATAGAAGAAAGGCCAAGATGGGAAAGCTACCTCCTACTGCCCAGGAGCCTAGCAAGTACTTTCCCAAGCCTTATCATTATTTTGAAAGGCAAAAGATCAAAGTTGAAGAGCTAAAGAAGAAGGATCTGAAAGGCAAAAAGACTGCTGCTGCTGAAGACACTGAAGCCTCAGTACAAGCCAAAGTACAATCTGGGAAGGGCATAGTAATTAAGGAGGCTGAACAGAAATAGAATTGAATTTTCTTAAGTTTACTATGTAATCTTTTGATGTTACACATTATGTAAACTTTTGAAATATGAATATGACAAGTATTAGAACAATGTGGTGTGTGATAAATTTGCTTTGTGATAAATTTATTTCATAATTGTTCTGAGATGTTATCTGTGTATACATGTTTGACTGATACATGTTTATGTTTGCCCTGTTATATATTCCTGCTTTACATCATGTTATAATTTTTATTATGAATAGTGTATATCATTGACTAAGGGTTATGACTTCTCCAAATATGGGGAGATTGTTGGGTACATTGGTTTAAATGTACCTGATTTGAAGAAGCCTCACCCAACTCAATGATATACATCAAAATGTATTTGATGTATTTTTGAGTTACCTTGTGCAGGTTAAGTATTTGCAGGAAAGATGAAAAAGTTTCTAAGTCCATGTGTCGACACCCAGGAAGAAAGTGTCGACACTTAAGAAGACTTGTGTCGACACCCAGGCAAGCAGTGTCGACACTTGAAGTCATTGTGTCGACACCTGGGATGCAGAGTCGACACCAGACAGAAAGTGTCGACAAAAGGAGCTGTGTCGACACTCAATGAAGAAAGTGCAGTAAAGCAGTGTCGACACTTAGCAGTTGTGTCGACACCCAGTGAAGCTGTGTCTACATCAGAAAGTGTCGACACTTGGAGGCTGTGTCGACACTCAGCAAAAGTCAGCAGAAGCTAAGTATAAGTGTCGACACTCAGAGCAATGTGTCGACACTCAGCAGAAGAGTCAACACTTGAAGAAAGTGTCGACACAAGGAATAATGTGTCGACACTCAGCTGAAGACTCAACACTTGAAGAAAGTGTCGACACAAGGAGCTGTGTCGACACTTAGCAAAGATCAGCAAAATTCAACAAAATATTCTAAGTACAAGTGTCGACACTAAGGGGATGTGTCGACACTCAGCTGAAGTCTCAACAAGAAGAAGAATGTGTCGACACAAGTAGCTGTGTCGACACTCAGCAAGTATCAACACTTAACAAGTTCAACACATGAAGATGTGTCGACACAAGGAGATGTGTCGACACTTACAAGTATTCAGCAAATACTAAAGTACAAGTACTTGTGTCGACACACATTATCGGTGTCGACACATATAGAAGAAGTTGTGTCGAGATGTAAAATCTACAACACAAGGAGTTGTGTCGACACCTTGTAGGCTAGTGTCGACACTTAGACAACTTGTGTCGACACTTGGTCTATAAGTGTCGACACTTAAAGACCGATAGTCTCGACATTTTCAGACAGTTAGAGAATTTTCAAGAACTGACTGGATGACTTGACAGCTGCCTTTCCAGCCGGTCTACTGCACCTGTCAGAGTTGTCAGAAATCAGTTATGAACCGGACCAGCCGGTTATCATGAAGAAGGCCTATAAATAGGCTTATACTGTCTACAGAAGACATAGTTCAAGTTCATTAACAAGAAGAAGATCTAGCTATTCCTTGAGGATTCTAGTGAAGATCTAAGAAGTTGGAGAGAGAGAGCTCCATCCAAGAAGTCGGCCATTGGAACCAGGCTGAGAAGAAGGGTTCAGATTTATTCTGAATCTTAAGTAGCAGGGATCAAGGTTCAACTGCAGAGGAATCAGTCTTATTATGTTCTACATTCAAGAAGCTTTGAAGAAATCCAAGTCAGATTGATTTCAGCTGAGTTCTTCGAAGAACTCATCAAGAAACTCACAACTTATCTCTCTTTCATCTGAGTTGTTGAGTATATATTTTTGTATTCATTATAATTTGTAGGATCCTTAGGGATCTGAGTTTGCAAGCCTGAAATTATAAAGGCTGAGTGTAGGGCTTGAGTGCCTGAGTGTAGGAGATTTGGATCTCTGAGTGTAGGCCTTGGTGGCTGAGTGTAGGCCTTGGTGGCTGAGTGTAGGCTTTGTGAAGAAGCTGAGTTGTAGGGCCTTGGGCCTAAGCTGTAGGAACCTGTTTTGGGGTTCTGAGATAGTGAAGGAGTTTGGCCGAATCTAGTACACTGCTAGATAGGTGAAGGGGGAAAGTGGATGTACCCAAACCTTTGGGAACCACTATAAAAACTGTGTGTCTACTGTGTGCTGTGAAATTCTGTGATTGGTGAATGTGTGCTGTGATAAAGTAGATAGAATTCTGTGATATTATCTGATTGCTGCCTAAAAAGTTAAAAAGATTCAAGTCACCTATTCACCCCCCCCCCCTTTAGGTGATTAGGTACAATGTCTTTCATCCCGTATAATATCGAATCTGGCCCAGATCCTTGATGACATCCTCCGACACAAAGTTGTGTGATGCCCCCGTGTCGAGCGGGGTATGGGCAGGTTTGCCGCACACCATCACGATTCCTAAATTAGTTAAAGGAAAAAAACAGCTTAGGTCTAAAGTTTTCTAACCTTGGTTGTGTATTTGTTCTACCAATACTTAAAATTACTCTCATACCTGTAATAACCCTGTTCGGGTTCCGGGGCTGCGCTAAGTCTAGAGCGTGAATCTACTCCCCATCCTGCCTGTGTTCACCGCCCTAAAATCTGCATCTGCGACCACATTCACGACCTCCCATCTGGTGAGCCGGTGGGCCACCCCGTGCAGCAGGAGTGTCCCCATTTCTCGTAGGGAAATTAATCTGAATGTGCCCTGGCTGATGGCAGTGATAGCACAGCTGTGGTGTAGGTGGTCCATGCCCTATCCTGGGCACCTCTCTCATCTGTAGCGGCTGCGGAGCCAGCACTGCCTGCTCCCTTGGCTCCTATATTTCCTCCTGACAGGGTTGATCCCCGTTCCTTCTCTCTCCCATGACTCGGCCTCTTTGCGGGTCCCTTATCCCTCCTAGCACTGCATCATCCCCATGTCTCTTCCTGCCCCGGACTGCAAGTTGGTCCGCTTCCAGCTTCTTGGCCATCTCCAAGATCCTGGCCATGGTACCATCAGACACGAACAAGAGGGCCTGCCTCAGGTCATCACGGAGGCCCTTGTAGAACCTCATGGCGTAACACACGTCATCCAGCTTATAAGAATCCGCAAACCGGGCCAAATGAGTAAACTCCCGGTGATATTCTAGAACTGTCTTGTTCCCTTGCTTCAACTACAAGAATCTATCCTCCAATTCGTCCCTTGCGGACTGCGGTACAAAGTGCTCCAGAAGTGGCGCCCTAAACTCCTCCCAAGTAATGTCCGTGATCTCCACTCCCGCATAAGTGGTGTCCATCACCGACTTCCACCACCTCTTCGCATGCGACTACAGACAAGAAACCACCAACGATACTGCTAGGTCCACCAGGCACTGTATTCCCACCAACATCTCGTACATAATGTCTAGCCACTCCTCCGTGCGCACTGTCGTCTCTGTACCCAAGTATGATGGTGGGGCAAGGCCCCGGAATGCACTCAACCAGTTCGCTCCGGGGTTCGGCTGAGGAGCCGGAGCCTGCTGTGCCCTAAAGGCCTCCAAGATGGCCGTCAAAGTTTGTCCCAGCTCCGTCTGCTACAACGGGGTCGAAGCCGGTGGGGGTGGAATCACATTCGGGACCGTAGGTGTCCCCTGCGGCAGGGGAGGATTCGTCGCACCCTACAAAAAGATGGTCTTATGTTTAGTAAATTGACCTAAAACTCTTTGTTATTAGAAGTATTGCACATGATTCCTCCCATGGGCACACCATTGCTTCCACTGCTAGTTTGTCCTCAAACTAAGCCCGCGCGGGGTGTCCCATGTTTTGTGGACTACATTCTCTCGGATCGAGATTTCCTCTGATACCACTTGTAAGACCCCATTTTTTTGCAACATCCACCGGGGTCTTAGGCCTAGAACTGCCGTTTTTGCGGTGACACCATCCACCGGGATGGTCAGCACCACTAAACGCCGATCATGTCGGCCATCTCAATCACCATCGACAGAATGTATAACGAATGAAAGTGTAAGCATCCAAGTCCACAATAGTATAAAGGAGGAAATCATGCGATAAATCAAGTCAACACCAGAAGAAAGTCTAAGTACCAACGCCAGAAAGTAAATATGGGCTTAAGCCCGGTGCAAACTCCCATTTAAAAACCTTATTAGCAACTTGTGACATGTTCAAGTTTAATGGAGCATCTGAAGATGCAATATTATTACGATTATTTCCATTTTATTTAGAAGGGAGAGCGAAAGACTGGTTAGAATCATTACCAAGGGACTGTATTACCACATGGGAGCAATTGGTAGATAAATTCTTAAATAAATACTTCCCGCCCTCTAAAACGGCAAAATTAAAAAGAGACATAACTACCTTCATTCAAAATAATGGGGGAAACTCTTTACGACTCTTGGGAGCATTTCAAAGAGTTGTTAAGAAAATGTCCACATCATGGATTAGCCCAACATCAACAAGTCTCTACGTTTTATAATGGTTTGCAAACCGCAACCATGATTCTAGTAGACGGAGCCGCGGGAGGCTCCCTAATGAAGAAATATCCAGAAGACGCTTACACCATTCTAGAAGATTTAACATCTAATAATTATCAAGCGTATGAAAGACAAGGTCAAAGTAATCCATTGGGAGTACACCAAGTAGATCAAATTACTTCTTTAGCTGCTCAAATGACATCACAATTCAACTTAATTAATAAGATGCTAGATGTGCTATCAAATCCTACGCCTACTACACCACTCACGGTAGAACAATTAAATCAAATCACTGAAGAAGCAAATTTTGTGGGGGGGGGGGCAACAGAGACAAATTCCACCGGGATTTGCTAATCATTACCATCCCGAGTGGAGAAATCATCCTAATTTTTCTTGGATAAATAATCAAGGAATGAACCAACAACCGGGATTTAATCATTATTTGAACCCAATTCACAGTAACTCTCACAACAACCAACCCAATCCTAGAAAATTAACCGATGAACTCATCATGGGAATGTTTCAAAAGAATGAGTCTAGGATGGGAGGAATTGAGTCTTCTCTAAGATCTTTAGAAAAAACATTGGGACAACTAGCAACTACATTAAGTAAAAGGCCGATGGGATCACTACCATCGGATACCACACCCAATCCAACAAGAGAGGAACCTAATAATCATTGCAATGCTATCACTCTAAGGAGTGGGGTAGAAATCCTGAGTGGAGATGGACTGTTAGAGAAAGCTAGAGATGATATGAGAAGGGAACAAGAGAGCAGACAAGGGGAACCACATGAAGAAAAGCCCGACGAGGAGAAAGAGGCGGAGGTGATTGAAGTTCAACCACTAACAAATAAAAAGAAAGAAATTATTTACCCTCCTCCACCTTTCCCATCTAGGCTAGCAAAGACTAAATTCGATAAACAATTTCAAAAGTTCATGGACATCTTTAAGAAATTAACTATAAATATTCCATTTGCGGAAGCACTTGAACAAATGCCTAGTTATGTCAAATTCATGAAAGATATCTTGTCTAAAAAGAGGAAATTCATTGATAAGGAGATAGTAGACTTAACTGAAGAGTGTAGCGCAATATTGCAAAAGAATCTACCTCCCAAACTAAGAGATCCTGGTAGCTTTACGATACCATGTTTGATAGGAGCAACCTTTTCCGGGAGAGCATTGTGTGATTTGGGAGCTAGCATCAATTTGATGTCTTTATCTATCTACACAAAATTAGGCTTGGGAGAGACTACATCCACATCTCTTACTCTACAGTTGGCCGATAGGTATTTAGCTTTTCCTAAGAGAATTGCTGAGGACGTCTTGGTTAAAGTAGATAAATTTATCTTCCCAGACGATTTTGTGGTGTTAGACATGGATGAAGATAAGGATGTTCCTATTATTCTAGGAAGACCGTTCTTAGCAACTGTAAGGACCCTCATAGACGTCCAAAAAGGGGAACTAACAATGAGAGTCAACGAAGAGGAGGTAACATTTAATATTCTTAAGGCTATGAAATTTCCTGATGATAAAGAAATTGTAGTTATTCAATTAAAGAAATTGTAGTACCCTCTAGGGTGATACATGAGGAAGAAGATTTAGAACATAAGTTGTTAGATATCCTATTCAGTAAAGAAAGGGAAGAAGATGAGGAGGTGGAAGAGGTGGTTAACATGCTTGATTCTTGCGAAAGGTTGCCATTAAATAGAAATTTTGAAGTGATAAGTAGACCAAGCGAACCAAAAATAATGAAACTATCTATTCTTGAACCACCTACACTAGAATTAAAACCACTGCCAGAACATCTCAAATATGTATTTCTAGGGGAAGATAATACTCTACCGGTCATCATTAACGCTTCATTAAAAATAGAGGAGGAGTTAAAATTACTTGAAGTACTAAGGGAGTCTAAGGAATTTATGGGATGGACTCTTGCCGACATTAAAGGGATTAGCCCATCCATTTGCATGCACAAAATCTTATTAGAAGATGGGGAAAAAGGATCCATTGAACATCAATGTAGGCTTAGTCCTCCAATGAAGGAAGTAGTGATGAAAGAAATCATAAAGTGGCTTGACGCGGGCATTATTTATCCCATTTTAGATAGTAAGTGGGAAGTCCGGTGCATTGTGTACCAAAGAAAGGAGGAATAACTATTGTTAAAAATGTTAATAATGAACTCATACCGACTAGGGCCGTCACGGGATGGAGGATATGTATATACTATCGAAAATTGAACAAAGTAACTAGGAAAGATCATTTCTCGTTACCATTCCTTGACCAAGTCTTAGATAGATTGGCAGGTAGCTAGTATTTCTGTTTTTTGGATGGTTATTATAACCAGATTATGGTAGCACCTGAAGATCAGGAGAAGACGACATTCACGTACCCGTTTGGAACATTTGCATTCCGTAAAATGCCTTTCGGATTATGTAACGCCCCTGCCACGTTCCAACGGTGTATGATCTCCATCTTCACGGACTTGATGGATGATGGCATAGAAATTTTCATGGATGACTTTTCAGTTTTTGGAAAATCATTTGATGGTTGCTTAGAGGTTTTAAAGAAGGCCTTGGGTAGATGTGTGCAAACTAATCTAGTTTTAAATTGGGAGAAGTGTCACTTCATGACACGTGAGGGTATTGTGCTCGGGCACAAGGTGTCTAATAAAGGACTAGAAGTTGACCAAGCGAAAATTGAAGTCATTGAAAAGCTTTCTCCGCCGACGAATGTCAAGGGCATTCGTAGCTTCCTAGGACACGCCGGATTCTACATACGTTTTATTAGAGACTTTTCAAAAATATCAAAGCCTTTATGCAACCTACTTAAAAAAGAAGCTCCTTTTGTTTTCAATGATGAGTGCTTGAAAGCCTTCCAAACTTTAAAGGAAAAAATTAACCTCTGCTCCCATTATTAAAGCACCCGATTGGACTTTGCCATTTGTTCTCACGTGCGACGTAGTAACTATGCGGTAGGGGTCGTGTTGGGTCAAGTGCATGACAAGGTCTTTCACACGATCCATTATGTTAGTAAGACCCTTATAAATGCCCAGGTAAACTATACCACTACGGAGAAGGAACTCCTATCGGTGGTCTTTGCTTTTGACAAATTCCGTGCTTATTTGATTAGTTCGATGGTTGTAGTTTACACGGATCATGCAGCAATCCGATATTTAGTGGATAAAAAGGATGCGAAGCCTAGACTTATTAGGTGGGTTTTACTCCTACAAGAGTTTGATTTCGAGATTAAGGACCGTAAGGGAGCAGAAAACCCAATAGCAGACCACTTATCATGACTAAAATATGAGTGTGAGAAAGGCGAACATATTGAGATTAAGGAAAGCTTCCCGGATGAATGTTTACTTGCAATCACGAAAGGTAGCACCCCATGGTACGCCAACTTTGTCAATTATATTGTTAGTAAAGTTTTTCCCTCGGACTTTACGTACCAATAAAGGAACTGATTCCTTCATCAGGTGAAATTATACCTATGGGATGTACCGTACTTATACAGAATTTGTGTCGATCAAATTATCCGAAGGTGTGTACCCGAAATTGAAGTTCCAAGTATTCTAGAAAAGTGTCATGCATCTCCATATGGAGGGCATTTCATGGGAGAAAGGACTGCTATGAAGGTATTAGAGGCTGGTTTTTATTGGCCGACATTATTTAAGGATGCACACATATTTGTTAAGAAGTGTGATCGCTGCCAGAGAACATGGAACATCCATAGGGGGGATAGTATGCCGATGACGAACATCTTCGAGGTAGAAGTATTTGACGTGTGGGGGATTGACTTCATGGGGCCATTTATAAACTCGAATGGAAATCTATTTATTCTCCTTGCGGTGAATTACGTTTCCAAATGGGTGGAAGCAATAGCCACGCCGAAAAATGATGCGAAGGTGGTACTCAAATTCCTTAAAGCAAATATTCTCACTAGATTTGGTACACCGAGAGCCATAATAAGTGATGGTGGGGCACATTTCTGCAACTCCCAATTCAAAACACTCTTAAAAAAATATGGAGTAACGCACAAAATTGTCATTGCTTACCACCCGCAAACTAATGGGTTGGCCGAAGTGTCGAATCGGGAGATTAAGTCAATTTTAGAGAAAACGGTAAGTACAAATCGTAAGGATTGGTCGCAAAAATTAAATGACGCATTATGGGCGTACAGGACCACATTCAAAACCCCGATATGAGTGACACCTTATAGGATGATTTATGGGAAGGCATGTCATTTACCTGTAGAGCTTGAGCATAGAGCGTTTTGGGCAATAAAGAGACTAAATTTTGATTTCCAAGAGGCCGGCAAGACTAGATTGCTTCATCTTAATGAATTGGAAGAAATCAGAATTAATGCGTATGAAAACGCTAGGCTCTACAAGGAAAGAACTAAAAAATGGCACGATTCGAGGATAAGAAAGCGGGAGTTCAAGGTGGGCCAACTAGTGCTCTTATATAATTCAAGGCTAAGATTATTTCCAGGAAAGCTGAAGTCTAGATGGGACGGACCATTTCGAGTGAAGGAGGTATATCTGTATGGGGTAGTGACGATTTGCAACAAGAAGGATGGTACCTAGTTCAAGGTTAATGGACACGGACTAAAAGAGTGCTATGAATACAACGACCATCGTGAATCGATGGCCATGTATTTTCTATGACCAAGTTGAGAGGAGAAATGTCTGGCCGAGATGTTTTAAACGAGGCGCTTGATGGGAGGCAACCCATCTTATTTTATCTATATATATATATACAATAAAAAAATGGCTGAATCGGCACAAAATGTGCTGAGAACAGATTGTTGCAACGCCAGAAAAGGTCGTTGCAACATTCCTGTTGCTGTCCTCCACTTAAGTTTAGTTGAAATTTTCGGTTCAACTGAACCGGTGCTGTTTCTTGTGGGTTTGATCCGGGCCACTTTAAAAAAATGAATGAATGACTAATAATAAAAAAAACAAATTTTAAAAACCTAATTCTAAACCCGGTTCATTCCCCCCCCCCTCCCCTTCTTTTTGCCTAAAACCCGATCAAACGCGACCTAACAATCGGGAGAGAAGGAGATGCGCAAGCGACAGTGTACCAAGCGGCGGCGGCTTGATATCCTGGGGGGGTTTTTGAAGTAGGCGGTGGTGGCGGTCTTGAACCAGGCGGCGACGACAACTCTGTGTCGCGATGGTGTCGTATCAAGCGGCAACTCTGTGTCGCGACGGTGTCGTATTAAGCGATGGCTTGACTTTGTGGCTCGCGGCATCCGTCGGCGACTCAACTAGCAGACGGCAGGCTAGCGGCGGTGACATCATAGCAGTGGTGGCGGCTCCGCATTCCAGTAGCACATTCTGATCAGGTGAAGGCAAGCGATGAACGACAACTCCATCTTCAGGTGATTTCACATCTACTGCAACTGATCTTTGGTGGAAGGTGGGTGGCTGCTCCAGCAAATAGCGGCTGCACATTGGAATATCAATCGTCGGCATATTGTGGCCTACCGCAAGCTTTGATTTGAGAGCTTCTGAGGTATACCTTCTACCCTTGACCTAGCATTTGAAATCTGGATTTTATCCAGCTCTTTTAGTTTCAATTTTTTTATGTTTAGTCTAGATTATGGCCTCATGGAGGAAAGAAAAAGGGAAGGGGAAAGAAATGGCTAGCCAACATGTCAAGTTTGTGAATGAGGAGGCAAGGATTCGTTTTAAGGATTTGAGATCCACCCCTTTCATTTTCGAGCGAGGATTTAAAATGGAAAAGCGATCCTGGAGCGTCCTATATGTAAACAAAATCCAAGCACTTCATTGGGAGCGGTTATGCCATCCCAGAACTGAGGCCATCCCCAATTTGGTGTACGAATTTTATGCGAACGCACGGGATGCTGATGGGAAAACGGTGCTTGTGAGGGGTAAAAAAGTGGAGTACTCGGCGGCAAGAATCTCTGATATATTTGAAATGGAAGATCATGATCTGGCAGAAGTAGTATGTTGTAAGCCGGAACCGGAATGGACCAACGCCGCACATACATCCTGAAAGACTACATGCCTAAGGAGAGAAGCAAAAGTGTGGCTTTTATTTATCAATGCATCTATCATGCCGACTCGACATCCCAACAGTGTGACTCTTAACAAGGTGGCCATCATCTATTGTATTCTAAAAGGGATTAGGTTTGATCTGGGACAAGTTATAGAAAATCAGTTACGGCAAAAGATAAAGGAAGAGAAGCCAAAGCAGTTATGGTTCCCCACACTCATCACAGAGTTATGTCAGGCTGCAGGAGTAAGGGTAGGAGATGATGATATGGTTACAGAAGTGAAGAAGCGTCATATTACTAAGACGGTAGTGGAGGTAAACATAAAAGTAGATAAGGACTCTTCGAGGGGGCAAACACCCATCTTACAAGAGGAGAATCCCATGGACATTGACATTCCTCTCGCCGATTGCGGCACCAACCCAGATGTTATGATAGAAAACTTGGATTATATTAAGGCATATATGAGGTGTCAGCATTTGTTTGTTAAAGAACGGATGGACGACATGCATGCTACTCTAAATCGGTTGGCCAAAAAGGCAAAGGTTCAAGGGCACAACCCGCATTTCAGCATGACGAAGCAGTTTGACAGTAAGGGATATTTGCTTACTTCAGACCGATCGAGAGTTGACCCATCTATACGTAATACGGAGAACAAGGAAGAAGATGATGATGAAGATGAAGACGGTAATGAAGATGACGGCGACGATGAAGAAGCAGCAGCTGACGAAGAAGAGGAAGACGAGGAGGATGGGAACGAGAAACACTATATCGGTTTATTACTGTTTCTTTTGCTTTTTTATATTTTGTTTTAATGATCTGATGGGACTATATGCTGATCTGATTGGACTACATCATGAGTGCTATATATTTTAATGATGCACTACTTTAACATTTAGTTTATGTAATTAATGTGATGATAGTGCAACATAGTTGTTTAATTAGTCGGTAAAAAGAACAATTGCTGTGATTATTGTGATGTGACGTATAGTAGTATTTTTCTGTATCATGATTGTTGACTTTGTTCTTTTACCATCTTTTTGGTGAAATGTAACTAGGTGTATGATGATATTCTTGGCACTCTTTGTTACATGTTTACTTTGTTGCTCGTCCGTCTAATCAATTGCAGGTGTGACCCGGATGTCACTAAGGAAATGAGGATAATACTTTGAGCAGTTATGAGCATGTGGGGCATAATGTTGAGCATTCATCTGACACTTAAATTTTCAGGGGAGTCCATTCAGTTTCAATTTTCTCTATTCCTTCCTTTATATGTTCATTAGTACAATTATTTAACCAAAATTTCATGAAGCAAAAGTATATTTGCTAGGGACTAGCAAAAAGCTAAAGTGTGGAGGTGGTATAGCCTTCACATATCAGTTAGGGGTATTTTGATTTTGACATTAATTAATGTATAAGCTATTCGAATTATTCAATGATAGTTAATTGATAAGATGAAACAATCCTAAAAGCTCGAGGTATGAATTTGAAGTTAGCATGATTTGTTGATAAAGCTCTTTTTAAGAATTTTTTGTGCACACTTTTCAATATGTTTGTTTATTTCCCTGCAATATTTTGATATTGACTTCTAAAACTAATGGAGAGAAGTGAACAAGAACCAAGTAATAAGCTAAGCCAACATAGGAAATTATGTAGCATTCCACTTTGATCATCCACTTTAACCTTTGAGCTTGATCTTTATCACCATTGATACACATTACTGTACGCATAAATTCCCTATATTCGCACTAGACGTATCTTAGTAAGTAAGCCATTATGGGTGTTTAATTTTTGTTTATATAAATTTTTTTTTTAATTTCATAGTGATATGTGGCATATATGTAGGTCTACATACCTGGAATGATCCCTACTATGATGGACACAATGAAAAGTAATAATGTGTGTGTGTCATAGTGATATGCGGCCCAAATATGTGAATGCATAATTGGAATGATCTCAACTATGATCTACAAAAAGAAAAAAAATAACGAGGAAAAAGAAACATCATAGTGATATGAGGCCTAGGTATGTGCACATACACTTGGAATGATCTCAACTGTGAAAAAGAAATGTTTAATAAACAAAAGATTTATTAACCCCATAATATGGTAAACTCTTAAGATATTTGACTAGTGATGATCGTCTCACTATTAAAGGTATCCATCAATTTCTAACCAAGCCAAAGCCTATCCTATTTTCATTTGAGCTACTAATTCTTGTGTAGGCTAAATTGAAACTTAGCATATTCTCATCCTTTTCTATTGGTGCTGAGGTCCAATGAAAATAATTGCAGGGGAGTAAATTATTTTTAAGGAAAAGCACACACATCACTAAAATTTTTAATTTGAGCTTTATTCCTTGTCTAGCTAACGGAATTGTTAATAATTGAGTTATTAGATGATTGATAACTTATCAATTAAGTAAAGTGGATTACTTGAGTATGCATTGATTAATTCTTGTCCAAAAGAAAAAATCATATTAATTCATAATTTCAATAATTTTCTCTGACTCATTTTACCAATGTGAATTATTTTTGTTAGGGACTAGCAAAGATTTAAGTGTGGAGGTGTGATAACTTCTCAAATGAAGTTATCTAAGCCTATGTTTTCTACTTCTTTGCTTATTGAAACTAATAATAAAAGAGTTTAAATGATTAAAAATATGATTAATTATAGATTTATGGTATATTATATTAATTTGGTCATATCTCATGTTTTTCATGCAAAAACAGTCAAAGAAATCAACTCCAAGAAGCAAAGCTGGATACTCAATTTTTGGCTAAGGCAGTTGTTGCAACATCCAGTTTTCGATGTTACAGTAATGACGGATCCGAAATATTAAATTTCAAATTTAAATTGCCGCCACTTTCAAATATGGAAGGATGTGTCCCTTCCAAGGGGGGCTGACGTTTTTAAAGTAAAAAACCAACCAGATTTTGGATATATTGAAGATCCATTGGAGATTAGAGAAAGGAGAAAAAAACCATCTTCTTCCTCAAGGAAAGGATTAGGGTTTTGGCGCACCAGCAAGAGGAAAGAAGGGTTTTGGATCAAGATTCGTGAAAAAAAATGTGCAGTATTTAACATTTCATCATCATGTCTAGTAAGATCCTTCTTATTGTGTGATGTGTTTCTCCAATCGCTATGAACTAAACGTTTACGCTGTGTATGTTGAGAGTACTTTGCATGTTGTGATGTGGTAATTTAATTTTCTTCTCTTTTATGAATGTTTAGAGATCTATCTTTGTTGGATTTATGTTTTTAATTTATGGAATGTTGGATTAAGTATTCTTCTTCTAGTTAGCGTGGCAAAATTCGAGAGAGAGAAGTTATGTTATCCTAGTGTTGAATCTTTTATTTTGCGTGGCGAAATTCAAGAGAGGAGTCGCGTAAATCCTTAGCCAGGTTTCACCTTAATACTGCGCTGCGAAATTCGAGAGAGGAGTAGCGTAAGTGCAACATAATTTCCAACATAGCATAATGAGAGAAAGAGATTTAATCTTGTGTTAGCAACATCGATTTGTGTGTTTATGATATTCTTCTTCACCTAAGTAGAGATAATTAGGGGAGTTAGGATAAACGGATTTCTGAGATCGAGAGATGAAGATGTCTACTTTCAAATTGTTGCAGGATAGTAATTAACCATTTCATGAAAAGTCACTCTAAAACTCATCATAATATGCAAAGGAAATCAACGTACGAGGCTACTTCACCATATTGATAAAAGTATTTCTCAATAGACGTTATTTAGTACTTAATATTATTGCTCCTGTTTAACTGTTTTCAATCTAGAATCACTTTAATTTAATCTACTTGAATTTAAAGAACAGGTAGAGCTAGTAATTGCGAGCATTAAATTATTCACTTCCTCGTGGGAACGATCACTTACTTATCACTTTATTACTTGATTCGGTACGTGCACTTGCGTAAAATATACATCTAGTTCAGGCGTATCAGTTATAATACCATCTAATGATGAAAAGGCCAGCTATATTGTTCTAAAAATTATAATAAAACTCCAGTAGGACTATCATGGCCTAAAAACACCCTAGGAGTAGTCTCATAATTTTTACAGTGAATAGTAGCCCCTAATTTAATTTATAACCATTAATTCCATAACCATTGGTTAACGAAGCAAGTACTGTAAAAACTCATCTAATAATTACAAGAAAATTCCAAAAGTCTTAAAATGATCTAATAATTTACAATTTTTCTCACACACGAAGGGCTCTAAATCTAATTAAATGTAAACTTCCAAATTTATAGACTTGTGAAGTAAGTACTGGTTTTATCCATCTAAAAATCATGCAAAAATTACATGACAATAATAATGGTCGGAAACACTCTTTGACCTAATTTCATAATTTTCTTGACAATATTGGGGCTATGTTCCTATTTTTGATCAGAAATCACAAATCATAATTGTATGAAGCAAGTACTTGAAACACTCATCTAAAAATTTAAACAAAAATACAGAGGGCTTTATCATGATATAAATTGTCCTATTCCAATGTTTCACAATTTTGCAATAATCAGAAACTTCACATTCAACGTAGTAATCTTTAAGGGCACATCTAGGGTTAAAAATGAAGTACTGATTTTGTTAGCCCAAAAATTCCACCAAAATTAATTTAGGAATATTTTTACTAGAGAACTACCCTGCCCAAATTTCAATTGATTTTAAACTGATTTGATAGCCTAATACTCCAAATCAGGTTTAGTGCCCTAAACTAGGGTTAGGGTTTTGAGGGGGTTTAAGGCTTCCAAATTCCCTAAAATTTTAACCAGAGAACTCTACTAACCCTATGGTACTCTCCACCAATTTGCAAGTCATTTCAAGGTCATTTGACCCCATGACCTTCAAACCCTAAAAATCCCCATTAAGGGACCTACCCTAGGGTTCTAGGGCTACACTACTCTTAACCACCCCAAATTCCATTGGAGGGTGTGTCATACCATAGAGAGTCAGTGGCCAAAATATCAGCCTCTGTTGAGGTGATTTCACCACTCAAAACTCAAAGGGGGTGCTTTGACCTAATTAACCATATAAGGGTCAACCTGGGGTTGGATAAAACCTAATCAAAACATCTCCAAAGGAGATGAAATTTTTATCAGAGCCCTAACATGCTCTCCAAGACCACCCACCAAATTTGGGGGGGAAGTTTGAGGTGTTTATGACACCTAACTAATTTATACATGGTTTATTAAATATTTCTAAAAACTATAGAAAAGTTTTTTTCAAAAATTCTGATTTTTGGATATGTCCTAGATATAGTTAAGAATAGTCAATTCCCTAAATTTCAGATCATTTGGATGTCTGGTTTGGAGTGGGCATTTAATTTAAGCTCTGGACAGCCCTGGGGATAGACCTCACCAAAATGAGTGTTGTGGTCTAACCCCAGTTTCTCTTTTGTGTACGTTAGCATGAACTTGATAAGATGTGTATTGTGTGATTAGTGTTTTATTTATGTGCTTATTCAAATTATGAATATGAGAGGCAAAATCCTGTGCAAATTGACTTGATTTATAGGATGACGGTAACAGAATCAAGTCAAGTGGCACTGGTGCTTTATAACCATGCACGATCTCATTCGGTGACAAGCTAGTGGACCTATTTTTGGAATTGTTATACGCTAACTGAGCATAAGAAAGGATAAGGTCCCATGTACCCTTGTGGTCTCCCACAAGGCATCGTAGCAAACTTCCTAAACTTCTATTTACCACTTCGGTTTGCTCATCCGTCTGTGGATGGTAGGTCGAAGAAAACAAAACTCCCTAAACTTCCTATTTTTGGAATTGTTATACGCTAACTGAGCATAAGAAAGGATAAGGTGCCCATAATCTTCCACAAGGTCTTCCAAAAATAACTAGTAAATTTCACATCTCTATCGGTCATTATCGATTTTGGAACGCCCCGATGTCCAACTACCTCCTTAAAATATAATTTAGCAACATGTAAAGCATCATTTGTTTTATTACACGCAATAAAATAAGCCATTTTGGAGAATCGATCCACTACGACTAAAATAGAATCATGACGTCTAAACATGACAGGCAGGCCTAGGATGAAATCCATACTAACGTCTTCCCAGGGAATGGAGGGAATTAGAAGAGGGGTATAAAGTCCCGCATTAGTCTTGTTGCCCTTGGCTAATTGGCACGCTCGACAACTACCCACGATTTTTTGAACCGTTGACTTAAGACCGGGCCAATAAAACTTGTCTTCGACTAGATCCATGGTTTTGTCACGACCAAAATGTCCACCCAACCCACCGCTATGCAATTCCCACACGATGAAGTGACGTAGGGATGAGCGCAGAATACAAAGCTTGGAATGATTGAAGAGATAACCGTCAGGAATATAAAAGGACGAAATGTTCGTGGGCGAGTTGTCGTGGGTGGATAGATAGATGTCCTTGAAATCCGAACAATGGACATACTCATCCTTAATTCTATCGAACCCAATCACCTTTACTTCTAGCATAGAAAATAATAAAGATACACGACTAAGAGCATCAGCTACGCGGTTGAGAGTTCCCTTAAGGTGTTTTATGATAAATGTGTACTCCTGAAGATAGGAGACCAATTTGGCATGTCTTGGGCTCACTTTAGTTTGGGAGTTGATAAACCTCACAGCCTCATGATTGGATAAAATAACAAATTCTTTTGGAAGCAAGTAATGCCGCCAATGTTGGAGGCACCTAATAACCTCATAGAACCCTCGATCATAGTTGGAATAATTCAATTTTGGCCCCGCGAGTTTCTCACTGAAATATCCTATTGGGTGACCATCCTGACTCAATACACCACCAACACCAACTTCAGATGCGTCACAAGATAACTCAAAAACCTTAGTAAAATCTGGTAATCTCAATAGGGGAGCTTCCGACATGCGTGATTTAATTATTTGGAACGCTTTAGCGGCCGATTTTGTCCAAGTAAAATCACCTTTTTCATGCACTCGGTAATGGGGGCCATGATACTACTAAAGTCTCTAATAAATCGGCGATAAAACGTAGCTTGACCGTGAAAACTCCGAACATCCCGAATATTGGCGGGCTCCGGCCAGTCCTTAATGGCCTGGACCTTCTTAGGGTCTACACGTATGCCTTCCAAACTTACGATATAACCATGGAACTCTACAGACGACACATGCAAAGTACACTTTTTAATGTTAACGAATAATTTTTCCGATCTCAACGTGGTAAGGATAATCTTCAAATGTGACTCATGATCACTCGTAGAAGTACTAAAAACAAGAATATCATCAAAATACACTACGATGAATTTTCTCATATAAGGTTGGAAGACGTGGGTAACCATCCTAGAAAACGTGCTCGGGGCATTGGAGAGCCCAAATGGCATAACTAACCACTCGTAGAGCCCTTCCTTGGATTTAAAAGTCGTCTTCCACTCATCATCTTCCCTAATTCGGATCTGATGGTAGCCACTTCTAAGATCCAATTTCGAGAAAATTGTGGCACCCGCTAACATGTCCAATAAATCGTTGGTGGTGACGATAGACAGGAAGTTACTGCTGCTTTTGGTACTGCTGAACAGGTGAGGCTTTGGAGAAAAACAAATGCAAAGGCGGAGTTTGTTCTCAAGAGGGCTGTTTCACCAGAACTGTTTGATCACATCATTGGATGTGAGTCTGCTGCTGATATTTGGACAACTATTGATGAGTTGTTCAATCGGAAGAATGTAGCAAGACTTCAGTTTCTGGAGAATGAGTTGGCTAGGACAACTCAAGGAGACCTGAGCATCTCAAAATTCTTTCTGAAGATGAAGAGCTTGTGTGCTGAGCTACCATCACTTGATCCTGATGAGCCTATCTCAGAGGCTAAGATGAAAAGACACATAATCGGCGACTTGCGGAAGGAGTATATTGCCTTTGTGACATCTGTTCAAGACTGGGCTACTCAGCCATCTCTGCTAGAGCTTGAGAACCTGCCTGCTTGCTTCTCAGCCATCTCTCAATTTTTCATCTATTCTTTTCCATCTCTTTTGAATTCCTCTAATATTTTTATCAAATTCATTTTTTGTTACAAAGTCGAAACTTCAGGCGATTATGCTTGAGAGATTGAGTACCGCAACAGATTGCATTAACTGAAAATAAACGAACAAACAGAAATAATCCAGAGCAAGTTCCGGCCAAGCTCCCGAAGGTGGGGTTCTCCGAAGACCCTTCTCTCAAATGAGAGCGCAAAACCGAGAACATCCAAGACTCCATAAATAAACCCCGCCCCCTTAAATAGATGAGGGAGGGCAATCATATGATTAAAAAATACAAAATATCAATAAATTAAAAATTCAAATTAATTACATGAAAAATTAACACGACAGTCTCCATATGCGCGTGCCGGTGGTCCCGATGAGCAGGGACGGAGCCAGAACATAATGTTAGGCTGGGCAGACTTCTTCCATAATATAATAAAAAAGTAACTTTAATAATTCAAATAATTGTATTAATACGAGTCTGTTGCGTCTTTTGCTATGTCATATTCCAAACAACAAGAAAATTGCTCAAAGCATGAATAATTAAACCTTCTATGTGTATTCACTATAAGAAACTGGACTTTTAGCCACGACAATTTGACGTGGCAAAAGGTTAAAAACGTGGCTAAAGACTTTTAGCCACGGCCTACCCACAAAAAATGAGTGTGGGCAATGCGAGCGTGGCTAATAGTATTAGCCACGACTTTTAGCCACGGTTTAGAATCGTGGCTAAAGGGTCTCTTTTCAGCAATTATTAGCCACGGTCTCATTGTCGTGGCTAAAGCTCCTTATTTGCCACGGTTGAATTTCTGTGGCTAAAGGGGTCCGCCGGTCGCCGCCCGCCGCCCGTCGCCACCCGCCGCCGCCGCCGCCCGCGAGCCCAGCTAATTCATACATTCATTGCGGAATGGGATATATAAACCCAAAATTTATATTGAAATTGGCGGTGTGGGACTAAAAATGCCACAACTTTTTGTCACGGTTCAGGCTTCTGTGGCTAATACTGGCTTATTAGCCACGAAACAGGCAAACCGTGGCAAAAAGTGTTTTTTGCCACGGTTCAATCATCCGTGGCTAATACTAACTAATTTGCCACGGTTAGGTACTGTGGCTAATACTTCATTATTAGCCACGGTTTTCTGTCGTGACAAAAAAAACTGTGGCTAAAGGTCATTTTTCTAGTAGTGATTCTCAAATATTGTCTGCGAAAACTGATGATGTCGTGGTTGACATGGACCCTTCAATAAATATTATCTTCTAATTTCATCTATATCATTAACATTGTAATCTGACATTCTAACTCGTAATCCTGGATCGACTATTATATTGTCTAGATTAGCTTCAAGCTGACACATCTTTGAATTTGATTTCAAATCATCTTGACAAATTTGTTTCTTAGATGATTCTGAAATTAGAATTTTCTTAAAAAACTTATCCATCTCTTTAAATAGCACCCAAAAAATAAAAAAAACAAAGACGGTTAGCCCCGACACTACTTTCCACAACAAAAGACGGAAAAAATAGGAACTATAAAGTCTATAACAATGCCACATCACACAAGTATATTTCATGTTAATGAAACTATAAAGCCCTAAATTTGAAACTACTACCCTAAAAGTTGAGGGGAAAATTCCCTGGAATTTCTCAAACTCTAGTTTAGCGAGAATTCTCACTTAACTATGTTTCAAAATATACTAATTGTGTGAAATCATGGAGAAATATGGAGTAACCAGACCGAATCCATTGCAAAAAAAAAGATTTTTTTTCTTCAGAGAAACTCATTCAAGTATTTTGACAAACAGTAGTAATGCAGATTTGTTTGCTTAAAAAATAATACATCTATCACAATTCCCAATCATTTGCATATTCAAATCAATAATTTATCTTGAGACTTTCCAAATGCTAAGTAGGTTTATATTGTGGTTTAAAACAAAAGGATATTTTCAAATTTAGGAACTATCCTGCTTTCAGAAACTTGAAGGCATCAAAGAAGAAAACAACCCATCAAATCCCCTGCCTTGCGTGAACAGAGGAAGGACCCGAAAATCTTGGTTTCAAGAAGATTCTTTCATACCTTCTTAGTTCTTGTTTCCGGCGATTTAAAAGGGACGGAGCCAGTCGCAGTACGCCCGTAGCTCGTCATCCGTCGGAGTCGGATTCGGAGACTCGCAGTCGCAGCGTGGAGCGGTGCCGCGGTGGAGCCGTCAGCCGTGGTCTATGGAGGAATGCTAGGGGAGGGATGCTCGGTCGGCAGCCGGCAGGGGATGAGTGGATAACTGATTAGAATGGACCGTGAAATACTTAAGCTAATTTATGGCAAACCTTAACCGTTAGATTAAATCTAACAATTAAAAAAATAAATCAAAAAAAGGGATGCTGTCATGCTGGGATTCGAACCTAGGTGGTCATCAAAAATATTTAAAAGATAAAACTTTTACCACTCCACCAAAGTAAAACATCTAAACATTGGTTATATTTATATATATAATGAGCATATAAAACATAAAAAATTTAAAACACCGTCGTAAATCGTAATATATTGAACTTTTTGCAATCTTTAGGGTGGCAGTTGCCCACCCTAGACCCTATGTAGGTCCGATGAGTGGCCGCTCAAGTGAATGTGATAGGGTAACACTATACGACCTTCAAAAATTGGCCTTTTCCACAAGATCGAGTTTTAATTTTTTATCAGTCTTTGAGAACGGTGGCCACAATTATAAGCTAAACGAAAGGTAGCGGTATAAATGAGAGAGAACTCGTGTTAAAAATGGTAGAAGAGAGGTGAGTGCAGCAGTGAGTGTAAGTAATTGCAAGGAGAAATAAATGAAAGAGAGTGGCAGAATAAAGCCAAAAAAGGCTACCCATGTAGGGTCCAAGACGAAAAAATAAAAATCCGAAGAAGGGAGGGTGCAACATTTGGTGAAATTGAAAAGCAAACAAAAATTTGGTAAACTTGCGGTACCCGACAAGGGTGCCAAGAGTGCAGGGAGCTCGAGAGGGAAAAAGAGAGGGTGGCGTGTGAATGGGGGTAGGGAACCTGGGTGGTCTACTCGAGGTGGGGAGATGAACTGATCGGAAGATCGGCGTGAGCATCAAAGATGATAGAGAAAAGGTCATGTAGGGGAGTTTGTGGGAGGCGGCGATGCGTTGTATGACGGGGAAGATCAGATGTGCGAAGGTGAGGAGTCGACGATCCCGAAGCGTTAGTCCATAAATTGTTATCTAGCTAGAGGGAAAGGTTGGGAAGCAGATCCAACAAAGGAGGCTGTGATGTTAAAACCGACACCGAATGGTCTGGGAAGCTGTGACGTGGATCAACTCGACTGAGGAAAAGTTGGAGGCATCAACGTTGGTAAGGAGAGTCAAAGATATCAACATGCAGTGCTGAAAGCAGTAAACGACTGACATCTAAGGCGTCGAGATGGGTATCGTTTGTCGTGGAAGGCGGAGTTGTTAGGGCCTGAAGCACGAGCATCATGTGATCAGTTCCGAGCCTGTCGACGAGGGAGTGTCTTGTTGCTCGTCGACGAGTGCTAGCTACCGAAGTGCTAGTGTTGATTCCTCCTTTATGCATGCATTCGTGGCCAGGTGTCGGGCAATGCGAGCAGACACAACTCAAAGGTTATGGAGGATGCGAGGGCGAGTTCCCTAGTTCCCGACAGCTACATTGGCAGCGGGCGGAGAGCGACAAGTCGAACTATTGTTACAAAGCTGAAACTTTGGCGGTCACGAGTGCGAGATTGAGTATAAGGACAGATTGCATTAACTGAAAATAAACGGACAAACAGATACAATCTGTAGCAAACTCCGGCGAAGCTCCTGGAGGCTGGGTCCAATGAAGAACCTTCTCTCAAATGAGAGCCCCAGCCCCTGAATATCCAAGACTCTTGCACACATAACCCCTCCCCCCTTATAAAGCAGAGGGAGTGAAACCATACAAATAAAAATTCAAAATGATTTAATTAATACAAATAAATGACAAGGGAAATAACCACTTCGGTCTCCTTATGCACGCTCGAGGACAAATTTCCAGATTGACCTTCTTATAAATTGAAAGTATAGAAATAGCCCTGTTTTAATAACCATTCCGGGAATAGCCTCCTTTGGCAGCATATGGGCCCCGTATGCAGCTTTGTCGGCTGATTAAGGAGATTAATGGTGTCGGATGTAAGAAATTCAATTATTCTAAGCAAAATTATCTTAATTTATTTCACTTAGAGCTAATCTTGAGAAATATTTTTTAAACCGAGGATCTGTCATTTTATATGACTGAAGAAACTATAGATATCCATGAAATTGAAGAAATAGTTGAGATTGAACAATTTGTAGAATTAGAACAACAGAACTAGTACAATAAGCAGCTAGTGCATTCTCAAAATAACAGATGCTGACTTAGCAAAATTAAAAGAAAATGACTGAAAAAATCCACCAAAACGTCTTAAAGAAACCCAAGGATTCATTCCTTGCTAGAACTAGTGCATTCCACCATAATGCCCAAAATAATTAAACGAAAACATTATTACAAAATTTTAAGCAGATGATTTGTACACAAAATATAATAAAATTTTATAAACAAATAAATTCTTACCTTCGATTTTTTTGGATTTGTGGAATAAGTTGCTCGATTGTGTCTCAATTCTTTACAAATACTACATCTTTTATTATTACGATCGATGCGCTCATCCATTGTATTATGATGTCGATGAGTTTAGGGGCATGTGCATTGTTTGTGATTATTTTGTATGCTCGCATTTGTACAAATATGCGAGCCAAAAAATTTTGAAATCAACCAAGCTCCTCCGTTTTTTTTGGAAACAATAGCGCTTAGTTTCCATGGACAAGGACGGCTAGAATGCATATTCGCGATACATAATAGGACTAATCTGCACTGATTTGACTGAAATGTTTTAAATTGTACATGATTCTGTATAAACCGAGCACTAATAGTACAATGCATCTTCCATTTTGTTCCGAAAAAGATTTCAACTTGTAAATCGTGAGATATTGCAAAGTTCATGATTAGGTTATTTTGTGAAAAATTTTCATCAAAATCTTCAACCGCCCAAACATTTATTGTTCTCGCAAATTAAATGAATGAATTATCAACAAATTTGTCTAGTTAGCTATGGGGACATATGATTTCTTTTATTGGCTCTCAAGCATGTTGAAAAAAACTTGAAAGAGATGTGAGACAAGAATATTAAACTGTACAATCCAGCAATAAATTAATCAATTATTAATTTATTAATATCATCAACATTTAAAATTTAAAACAGTGGCCACAATTAATCTCTTTAATCAGCCGACAAAACTACATACGGGCCCATATGTTGCCAAAGGAGGCTATTCCTATTTCTATACTTTCAATTCCAGGATAACACTCATCAAAGATTTTTGCTGAGCATCCCCATGTATGATGAGAAAAAAAAACCTCTTGCTTATCAGACATGAATGTAAATCCATGAAGGTCGGGTCTCCCAAGTACATTATCTAGAAAAGATAACCACTTCAGAAGCCTTTTTCTATGTAAAAAAGAATTATCCTTGCCAATTCAGTCATCCCCATTTTCATGTTCTTGCTCAGTTTTTGCTGCAACATGTCAAGAAGTCGTTGCGCAACAATCCTAACATTATCAATTTTCAGCCGCATTTTTGAAATTGATGCGACATGAATGTGGCTTTCAGGGCTATCCGCATGCACTCCTATCTACTTGCATAGTTTTGAGACATTTATGTAGTAAGGTGTATTCCACTCCAACCTACTTTAAATTAGTGATAGTGAGTTTTTAGATTATTTTGAATCACATCATTTCAAGCTTTTTTTTTGAAGCAAAACACAAGCTTTTCATTTATGTAAATCCAAAGACATCTCAAGTATATGGGGGATGACAATAAGGCTCTTCAAAGGAAATAACAGTGACAACTTGAGCCACCCGATTAGCGTCCTAATGCACAAACGAGAACGAGAAAGAAGCCCGGCCCCAAAGCTAATCAAGTATGTCCGACAATTGCTGGAGAGTTGTTTCTGCTCTATTATCCTTTCCCTTGTTGTCTCTCCTGCCTCCAATCATCTCGCGGCCTTTCGTCTTCTCTCACATCTCCGGTCATCCCCTTAGGCCATTCCCAGTAATAACAATAAAAAGCAGTAGAGAAAATAAATAAATAAAATTACTTCAGATGTGAGAGAATAACTTCATAATAAAATGTACCCATATACTGTTCATTAATTGTCTCAGCAGTAAAAGAAAAGTGGTGACGGTGGTAAACATATATGGGTTAAACCGTTTGTCATTAAGGAACACCTAACAAACATCATCCGTTTGAAAAGAAAAGTGGATGAAGTTCCGTAGATGGGCATTAATGAATGACAATTTAACCCCGCCACCGCCAAGTCTTTTCTGAGCACTGATACTACAAACTCGTTGAAAATTTCAGCACATTTGGTCACGCACGGTGGTGAATTCCGATGTCAACCGTGCATGAACAAATTGCACGAGCAGAGGCAGAACTCAGAATTTCAGCACATTAGTCACGCACAGGCGAAAGAACCAGTGCGTGAAGAAAATCACACGGTCGTACGATATGCGATCAAGATGATCCAGCCGATAAAGGAAAACGCACGAGCAGAACGCTCGTGCGAGAAGGAAAATCGCACGACCATGCAAAATACACAGAATTTCAAAAGAGAATTGGGCTCTGCCCCCGCACGTCCAAAACTGCAATACGAGTGAAGAACAAGTAAAATATAAGCGATTATGAGCTATAAATGAAGTGCAAATGCGTGAAAACGAGCCCAGATGAGTCCGAAAACCCTATAAAATTCGGACTCATCACAACCCCAGACTTAATGGTTTGCTCGTCTCGAGTAAACTAACTCTCATGCAGACGAGAAAAACAAATGCTGACATAGAAATTGGAAAGCAGAGTACCATGCGAAGTCACATACTCGCGCACGTAGAAATTTAATAGAAGAAACTCTTAATTATACTAAATAGATTATAATTTTTTAATACGTATCTACATATTTTTTACTCATAAATTGAATCACAGTGAATCCTCTAGTCTTGCATAAGGAGAAGTAAATCAATCGCTAAGATGTGCATTGCCAAAGACCGGGGCTCGGGACAACTTCCAGAGAAATCCATCAATGTCGATGGCCATAAGCTCACCCGTTCACATTCTCTCCACGACACTGGTTTGGTTTAACGCGCGAATCAGTAGGAATTATAGGTTTAACATGGGGCTTGGGTTAAGGTGGGAAATACAATGAAAAAATCGAGGGCTCGACACACCTAACCCAAATGAGATCGTGAAGAAGAAACTAACCACGCACAAATAAAACGAGTGCACCGCACCCCCAAACTTGAACTTGAAACCAAGGGTGTATGTACTGCCTACTCCCAAATACTAAGTTCACTTTTTTTTTCATTTTCACACTTTTCTCACAATTTTTTAAAAACTTTTTCATTGTTTTCTTTTTCTCATTTTATATTTTATTTTCACAAACAGTTTTCATTAAAAAAATTTCCAGGGGGCTTTTCCACACATTCACCATAATAACACCACACCAAGACCCCACAATAAAGATAAATAAAAACAATAAAGCTTAGAATTGGGTGTTTGACTAGGATAAGCTTTTTGGCTTTGGTGATATGACGGTGGAGCTAAATCAAAAGGAAGGGATAGACACAACGGGGCTAAGCAAGGATAGAGCGTTAGGAACAGTGCAAAAGCTCAACTGGGCCAAAAAGATGGTCTACGTCACGCTCACGCAATTAAACTAACCTATACCCATAATTCGAGAGTCGCTAGGGGCAAGTTCTTAGCCACCGTGAAAGACTATCCTTCCTCCCGACTCGAGCAATACGACTAGCGATTATGAGTAGAATAAACTGTTTACAGAAACAAAAAACAAAGAGCATAAGAAAAAGTTAATTCTACTCGGATTTCTAAATGAGACGAAAACACTCGACTAGGAGCACTGCATGAGTCAACATTTTACTCCGTCTCTCACTCTCATGCCAACACTATTGATTTTCCCAATCACACCAGAGAAATAAAATTCACTTGTGACACATCCACGGATAAGCGCGCGCTCATGTGGGTGCTATGATGTGCGGTCAATATGCAACAATAATTATATAAAATTGAAATGAAGAAGAGCTCCTAGTATGCCATTGAAATGTGCACGTGTAGTGGGTAACGAACATAATGACATCCCCGAGACTTAGACTAAAGCAACACAATACATGATATAACAATAAAATCAATATAAAAGTTGGGGTTAGAGTATACCCAATGCTCAAAAATGAGCATACCAGAAGAGTCTGCATTCACGTCTGCATCCAAGAGATCGCCACACCTGCGATTAGAGAAACTCCAAGCAAAACAAATACACAAACAGATGCATTAGCGGATTAGATAAAACAAAACAAGCAAATTTGGATTGTCTCTCAACAGTGCTTTTGTTTACCATCCTTAAGATGGACCAAATACTTGTATTACCAGTTATAAATAGAGAGTTCTCAAAGTTCAACACTAACTAAGCAAAGAAATAACAACACAACATCCACGCCTCAGAAGAACAGCAAACAAAAGCAGCAAAACCAAAAAGTGCTCGGAGAACCTCCTGTGAATAAGCAATACACTGAATTGTGGTGGTTCACCCCAACCACGCGAGATGGACCAGAGGCAAAAGCTGTCAAGCGCAAGCGATATTTAGCTCCCCTGCATCTAACCTCCTCGCGCCGGAGGACCGCGAAGCGCGACGCGCGTAACAACTCACGTTTCAACCTCTCCACAGTGGGAGAGTGCAAGCTATCGCAAATCACACTATCCGAATCAGCCTCAAAGTTCTTGGAATCAGAAGGGGGCTTCATTTCCTTACCCTTTGCGGGTAAGGGATCAGCCCAACGTACCCGATTTAATTGTTTAGACATAGAACAAAAATTGACAGAGGGATGCCTGCCGCATCAGCACTCCACTTCGCGCTCTTTTGCCGCATTCTTCCTCAACAACCTCAGCTAACTTCAATTCTCTCATCAACTTCAATCCTCTCATCAACATTCTCAATCTCCTCTAGTTCATCCTTCTTCCTTGTATCTGTCATACCTGGGCTACACAAGACAGAACTATGCACAATATCAGAAATCACAATAACTATATCATCATTTTCATGCTAACGGATGCAGTTTTCAGTTGGAGATGGAAAAGGAAGTTGTGTCTCCTTAACTGGCAAGGACAGCCATCAGCAATGTGAAGAGTGGTGTCACTCTCCTTCAAGAACGGGATGCCCAAAATAGATATGGAGTCATTCTCCATGGGTCCCAATACTTTGAAGTTTGTGACCACCACCGCACCATCCACAACAACTTCAACCACCCTCACCTCACCTTAGTCTCCAACACAATACCATTGGCAAGGACAAGAGATGTCCGTTCATCCGTATTGATATTCAGATTAAATTTTCGAACGCCTTGCAAGCCAAAGAACATTGCGGGACGAACTCGTGTCGCACAATGCAGTGATTTCGACATTATTAATCATGCACTTCACAACCATTTCTCCCTCATAGCCAACAGTAGGATCAGACAAACTCTTTCCCTGCTCCTAAGGATTTTTCATTGTAGTGCTGGGTAATGCGTGACACTTGAGCCAATTGGCCCAACTGCACTTCCAGGTGCCTCATTGAGGAAGTTTGGTAGGCTATGTTGGATTGAGTCATTTCAACAAACTTCTCCATCATCGCCTCGAGTGCACTCTTCTTTGGAGCGGGAGCGGGCTGATTATAATCGGGATGGGGCGGGTCTCGGTTGGCTCCCTGAAGACTGCGCATCATATTGATGCTGGCCCGGTTGCCATCGTTGTCCTGCAGCATTCTAGTTCCACAAAAAATTGGGGTGATTCCTCACGCCCGGGTTATAAGTATTTAGGAACGGGACATATCTGTTCTGATTGCTAATATAATTGACAGTTTCATCAAAATTAACATTAAAAAACTCATTAGACAGCTCATCAGCAGGGCATTCGTAACAGTGATGCTCGGGGTTCCCACATCCTTGGCAAGATATTGCCATGACTAGAGCAGATGTAGTGGTACGACGCTTTAATAAGGCCGTATTTTCAAATGGAGATGGTGACGCATCAGCTGGTGGCACAGAAGAACTCACTTCAAATAATCCCCTTACTCCTCTGGGGATATTTCTTACTGTAGTCTAGAACGAGCTATGTGAGGCGATGTCTTGTAGAATTCAAAAGGCATCTTCGGGTGTGTGGTTTATCAATGTTCCTCCAGCAGCCGCATCAATCGTTGCATGGAGATTCGACTCGATAGCAAAATAGAAAATCTCAACGAGGTTCCACGACTGATACTCATGCTGGGGCATTTTCTCAGTAGATCTGTGAACCTCTCCCAAGCTCATCTAGCATCTCCGGGGATCATTTTGGCGAAAGATAGCAATTTTGCGGCGCGTACTGACCATTTTGTCTACTGGATGGAACTTGGATAGGAACTTCAAAGACGAATGGTGTGGAACCAAGCATACCTGGGTGGCATCATTGCTTTGTCACGTAGGGAGAATGAGAAAAGTCTGAACTTCACGCTGTCGTCGGTGATACCAGCATGCCAGAAGGTTTCGCCGGAACGAAACCTGGGTACACACTCCCAACAATGGGAGTGGTGTAATCTCTCATTGTCCGTGGACTCGGACGGATCACATCATGCTCATAAGCGGCCTGTCCACCTTGTGGCTCAAGCTCTCCCCTATGATCATTTAGAAGGATTCTATTCCCCTCCATCTCAGCGGCAGCTCGGCGGCGCGCAAGCAGCGTCGACTCAATCTCAGGATCAAAATCAACAATATCACTCGAGTCACACCCTTCCATACAAACTCAAAGAACAAAAACAAAATTAAATACACAATCCTAATAAATATTTTCTAAATTAAAGAAAAACATGTCGCCCGCATTCCCGATAACGACGCCAAAAACTTACTGTGATCTATCACGACAAGTGTAACGGTCGTTCAAGTAATATAAAATGAGGAGAATTCCTCGAGTATCGATTTCAAAAGAACGCAGGTTGGGGAGCGTAATTCTCTTGTTTATAAAATTAATTATAAAGATTTAAAGGAAACAAAACTTTGGGATTGATTATTTTGCAAAATAAAAAGAAACTAAACTAGAGCGGGTCACGTGCATTGCATCGCAGGGTGGATGGAACTATGCAGGCCGTTATGCACTGCTTCGGTAGACGGATTGACAAGTAGGCATGCAGATGTGGTGAATTTGTCGGCGGAGTTGAGGGACGCAAACACCTCGTCGCAACGCAAGCCAATAACAATTGCTAGTGCGGGAATCTAACAATGCAATGGAATTGGAATGGACATGGCGGATGGGAATGGAGGCGCGTCCTCAGCACACGACCGAGGCAAACCATGCACAAAATCCATGAAGATGTCGAATATCCACTCAGGAATAGGAAGGGACTTCAAGAACCCGGCTGACCTTTGACACTCAGCTTTCACTAAGACACAAGTCTGGCATCGACTCACGTACGAAGCTACGTCTCGTTTCATACCAGACCACCAAAAGAATTTCTTCAAATCCAAGATCATCTTAGTACTGCCCGGATGAATGGAGTATTTCATAAAGTGTGCCCCAAACATCAACTCCTCACGAAACTTGCCAAAACATTGTACGCACACCTTCAATTCTTCTTCAATATTCCACTGACCATATCCAAGGCACATTGTCACCTTGCCAAGCTTCTTCCACAAACGGTTGAAATCCTGCATCTACATTGATTCCGTCCCGAATACGATTAGCCAAGTCGTACTGCAACTCTATCCAATTCAACCGAGTCACGCTAGACTCGCCTCTAGCAACATTAAATATTTCAAGAGACTCAATCTCGCATCAACAGCTTGTCATGCGCTTCAATCCAGTTCCCTTGCCTAGAAAACATTCTACTCAAGGCGTCAACCGCAAAATTTGCTTTGCCCGACATGTACTAAATCGCCACATCGTATTACCAAGAAACTCGACCCACCTACATTTTCGCATATTTAGATCTTTCCGATCCGAGAGATAATTCAGGCTTTTGTGGTCAGTGAAGATCTCCACTTTTGCACCATACACAGTGTCACGACAACTTCAGCGCAAAGATTACAGCTTCCAACTCCAAATCATGGATGAGGTAATTCCTCTCGTAAGACTTCAACAATCTAGATTCGCAAGCAATCATGTTATTGTGTTGCACAAACACACAACCTAAACTGTAACCTGACGCGTCGCTAAAAATCTAAAATCCTTCGTCCACAGTAGGAAGACATGGATCAAAGCAAACATTAACCTTTCCTTCAAGGTTTCGAATGCTGCGGGCGCACTACGACGTCTACACAAACTTTTGGTTCGTGTGAGTAAGAGAGGTAAGGGGCAATGCTATTCGCGAGAAGTTCTCAACAAACCTCAAGTAGTAACAGGTTAGTCCAAGTAAACTTCTAACCTCCGTCACGGTTCTCAGAACAGACCAATCTCTGATGGCTTCAACCTTTGCCGGATTCACTGTCACACCATCGCCACTAATCACGGGGCCCAAGAACGCCGCCCGCTCAATCCAGAACTCGGACTTCAAAAATATACCATAAAGTTGGGTATCCCTAATAATCTGCAAGACAACTCTCAAGTGAGTCTCATATTCCGCCTTCAAATACACTAGCATGTCGTTTATGAACACCACCACGAGCGAATCCAGGTATTGCCGAAAAACTTTGCTCATCAAATCCATGAACAATGATGGCGCGTTCGTCAAACCGAATGGCATCACTGAGAACTCAAAATAATCATAACTCGTCTCAAACGTTGTCTTGGAAATGTTCTCTCGAAAACGCAATTCGTATACCCCGACTTCAAGTACAACTTGGAGTACATCATCGACCCCACCAACTGGTCGAACAAATCATCGACCCGTGGAATCAGATACTTATTTGTGGTCAACTTGTTCAGCTCACGATAGTCTATGCACAAACACATATCACCATCTTTCTTTTTTACAAAGAACACCAACACACTCCACTGTGAAAAGTCGGGCCTAATGTATCCCTACGCTAACAACTTCTGCAACCGAACCTTAAGCTCAACCAGTTCCTTCGGTGTCATCCTAAATGGAGGACGTGACACTGGCCTTGAACCTGTTACCAATTCTATCATGAAGTTGATCTCACGCATAGGAGATGCTCCCGGAAGCTTCTCACAGAACAAATCTTCGAACTCTGCCACCACAGACACTTTTCTGATTGACAACTTAATGGAGTGAGTCTCTGGGTTCACTCCATGTCAAACTCATGGCCCAATGTACCAGCGCACTCAGCGGTGAAAAGTTGGGTCTAATGTACCCTTGCTCTAACAACTCTGCAACTAAACCTTAAGCTTGTTCAGTTCCTTTGGTGTCATCCTAAACGAAGACGCGACACCGGTCTTGCACCTGATACCAATTCTATCGTGGGTCGATCTCACGCAGAGGAGTGCTCCCGAAAGCTCCCCGGGAACACATCTTCGAACTCTGCCACCACGGGCACTTTTCTGATTGACAACTTCGCGAGTGAGTATCCAACCAAGCTATAAACGTGTCGTCTCCATGGTTCACCTCCCGCAACACATGCATGGCGGAGATTAGAGAGCAAGCCACCTCACTAAGGCCCTCGAACTTGACCTTTGACTTCTCCTGCCTCGGCTCAACCTCCGCACCTCCATCAGTACAGTTCCGAGCTATGTAGGCAAGCTTGCCACACTTGAAACATGTTAGAGGTACTTTGTAACGGAAATCTCCCAAAGTTGCACCGCTCATCTCACCCGACTTGAAGGGACGAGGTTTCTTCTTCCACCGGCTCCCCTCTGACTTCCACTGCGACTGAGAAGTCTTTCCTTCTCCTTGCTTCACCGTAAGATCTTTATGGCACAGGGTTCGCTTTATGGCGCTCACCAGGATTCGAGCGACTTCAACTAAATTATTGAAACCTTTGTTCTACAAGGCTATGAGTGGTTGTCTCAAATTCTCTTTCAACCCTTGATAGAAGAGGTTATCCCTATACTCATCATCTGTCATGGTCGTCCCGACATAACACCCAACCGAGTAAACTCCTGCAGATGCTTATATACCGTCTTGTCACGCTGCACTAAATGCAGAAACTACCTCAGAATGGCAAATCTCGTCGAAGAGGGGATATACAGCTTCAAGAAAGTGCTCGTAAAAACAATCATGGACGGGGCGGGTCTAAGGAACTGACGTCCGCTATGATTCACCCAGAACTTTGTGCCACCTTCCAACATGAAGGTCGTGAACTGTAACTGCTTGTCCTCGGGGGACTCTGCTGCTTTCAAAAGTTCCTGAACTCTCGTCAACCAATCCTCGGCATCTGTCGGAGTGTCAACTACCTTGAACGTCGGAGGATGGAAACTCAGAAGTACTTCATCTGACGATCTCCTTGCCCAACCACTCGCTCTGCTAGCAATTCTGCATGCCTTGCCTCTCCCTACGATATGATAGGCATCGTAACAGGGGTAACAAGAGTCGCTACGACAACTCGTGGCGTCGCTGCAGCATGGGCCGCCACTATAGCCACAACTAGCATACGATAGAAATCAACCAGGGACACGCTCATATTCATGAGGCCCAGGCAGTAGAACACCTTGCTGAAGGGTCCTTTCGCCTCCTTGATGTCCCAACATTGTCCCTAACACCCTAGCATAAACAAGACAACAAACGAATCAAGTTTTATTTGCAAGACTCAAACACAGGGACACTAATGGTCCCGCAGATTACTCATATGTGGACAACCTCTTTACACGATCTGATTACCCTAA
>CM077161.1:151659828-151694715 GCA_039583875.1 Platanthera guangdongensis | reverse complement strand
TTTCTACTCGACGACCCCACGAGCAAAGTCTGGTAGATGATATCGTGTATCTTGATACGATTTCAAGTATTCTCTTTATATAGGATAACCAGAATCCACAAAGTAATATTTTACTATAAATTATTAAAAAATTGTTTAACAACAATTTATTTGTATATTAATAAATAAACAAACCAAATTATAAATATTTACCTGGAGGTGGATGCGAGAAGTTATAACGGGCATCACTTATGGAAAAATTGAAAATGTAGCTATCATGCGTTGATCCCTCCCAACCCGTCATAACGAAATTGAAGCACATGTTGAAATCACAAGCAGCCATGATATTTTGAGTCGGACTACCACGTCTCCCAATATATGGTATTTGACGTCCAACTGGTATGCATACATCAACATGTGTCTCATCTATTTCTCCAACGCAATCTTTAAAAAATGACATGTAACGTCTATCGTACAGAATCTCTAGCGGAGTGCTACTAAATGATTTACTTGATGGTTGAATCACTTCTTTTGCTAACTGTAGTAAAGCGCGAAGAACTCGAGAAAAAAATCTGCTAGTTGTCTCCGTTGAATGCTGAAATCGCTCAATTGTTTTCCTCATTGATTCATTATGTGATAATATGTATATCGTCAATGCCAGGATTTCTCTGAATACAGTCCTTCTCGTTCCCTGAAATCCGCACTTCTCCTCCAGAGAATGCAATAAATCCATAAATATTTTTGGCTTATTATGAAAGTCATGAAATCTCACCGGTGATCCGCGAAGAAGCTCTCCAACCCATTTGTCACCTGTTTATTTCAATGTCATGCATGGTACGGGAAGGTGTAATATACTGGTATATTCGGATACCAAAGATATTGTTGCTACCACATTCTGATGATAAGCAATCATGTAATATCTTCCAGTAATCCCCTGCACTTCTGTGGAATTTTCAGAATCATCGCTAGACATATTCGTTTGCACACATGCATTTGTAATAGTTATTACCACAAAAAAAGAAAATAACAACAACGCATGAATACACCAATCCAAATATAACAGGATTATGTCATATCAAAAGATGAAATTTTAGTAGTTTTAAAAAAACAGAACAAACATAACAAATTATCCATAAAGTCTCCCTAAAACTTTCAATAAAACTACCCCCCATAGGTGAAGCGGTTATGCAGCCACTTTATGTTCATATTATTCAGAAGGCATAAGAAAGTCTCATGATGATTTCATAGAAGTCTTCATCAGACAGCACTTCCGGGTACGTGACTAATTTATCTATTGTCTGTCAGATGCTAAACTCAGAAGAAGACTTTCTTAGGGTACCTCCTGGATGAATCGACTAATGGTCTTGGAAGACTCCGTCAAATCTTCTAACACTTAGCTAATAACTTTGTTTTTTCTTTTATTTCTTTTCCTTCCAACATCAGATGTTGTTGCGGTTTCATGTGGCATAGGTCCTTCACTGACTACAATGTCTTCAGGATCACCATCTGACATTCCTCTTTCATCAACGGACTCTGTGATCTCAGTAATGGTGTTGGGGGTGCAAGTATGACGTCCTGTCGTAACAACAGAACTGAACATCATGTTTAGTTTCTCCTCCAACTCTAGTTGGATTTCAGAGTAATAGATTTTTTTTGTCGTCGGGACAACCTGAAAATGCATAAATTTAACGTCAGAACTTATTAATTTTTTATAAAAGCAAAACAAATTTTGTTATTATAAATGAATACCTTCATCTTTCATTTATCTATAGTCTTCCTTGATGCATTCCAACCCAATCCGGTCTCACCACATTTCAACTTCGTCCATAATTTTCACTCCTTCAAATGATCACATTGTTTTTTAGTTTAACTTTATCATATTGTTTTCTTGTCAGCTCTTCAAATTTCTTCATGACATTTGCCCAACCCTCTTTATTGAAATGTGTGGTCGGTCGATTCCCAAGCACTATCTTTTTAATGCATATGCCACAGAAATGCAAGATATCTGTACTGTCCCAAATAGCGGTCACCCCACCATCATTTGATTTGCACATCTTTAGAAAATAAAGTAAGTTATTTTTTATGAACACACACATACACATTAGTAAACACACACATACTCGATGACTACAAAATATATATACATCATAGTCACAACAAATACAACACACACGTATAATCCACACACAAATACATAAAACTATACCCATATAACTTTGGCTATCCTGCCGTATAACTATACTGTCATGTACCCCCCAAAATCAACAACTTATTAAACAATGGAACCCGATTTCAAAACCAGCTGCTATAGAAGCAATATTCGAGCAATGATGATTATATATTAACTTTAAAGTCATATATTAACATATGATGATTATGCATATGATGTTATAGATCCTAAACCCCATTTCAAAACCAGCTGCTATAGATCCAGAAATTAATCCAACCCTAAAACTTTTCAATTCATGCAATAGATCCTGAAATTATTCTCGAAGAACTTTTTTTTTCTGCGGGCGTTAAAATCACTAATAGCATCGATAGTAATATTTGCACACAAACAAATCCAGCTGTTATGCAAATCGAGCTGTTATACATAAACAAATCCAGGGAAGTTAATGACGGAAAGCAAAATAAAAAGTAACCTGCTATACAGAGCAACCCTAAATGAATCCAGCTGCTATACAGAGCAAGCCATTAATGGCAGAAAGCAAAACAAAGCAAAGAAAAAAAAAGTGTATCATTGAAAATCAACAGGACGCCGACGAAGTTACCTGCCCGTTGTGTCCATGCGTGAAGTAGACCACGAGACTCCCCATCAGAGGAAAAGCACCACCAGCGGGTCGACGCACGAAGAAACGTGTATCAGGACCCGTCCACACTTCACTTTCTGTGGGGCTTTCTGCGAGAGCAAAGGGGAAATAGGGTTACGGGAGGAACTACAGAGCTTATGTCTACGACTGAACGCAAAGAAAAAGGGCGGACATGCAATGTATAAGAACCGTGAAATAAAATAAACGATGTTCTTAAAATAAGCCACGCCAAACTCAACTTTTTCCTAAACTACCGGTGCATTTCAACCACACCGCAGGGTATCAGTCCAAACAAACACCACCTTAAACTTGGAGTGCATCGTCCTATAATGCAATCCTCCCTGTATTGCAGGGATCAAGCTCGTGGAACTGTCCACGATACTGCCATATATCCTCCTTTGAGATCATTCCCGTCACCAACAACACGTGTAGAATATAATCTGCTTTCCTGGTGCAAAGTACGTACACAAGATTAATATGCAACATTGTACTTCTAGATGTAGCATTCAAATAAATTAAAAAGTAACAAATTATGGCTGTTGCGGAAGATCCAAAAAATAGAACAATGGATCATAGCGCTGCCCAAACATCTCTCGTCAATATTAGAATTATCTCAATCAATTAAAAACCACATTTATGAATCCTGCTCTATCTATACTATTCTATAAAGGAAAAACACCTTTTGGTGCAACATTCATAATACCTGTAATACCCTCATTGTTTTTAATTAAAGACACCAAACTATGACAAAAAATTCAATTTTTTTTGAATATAATGAACCATGTGTAACTTCATAAGGAATTCTTCATCTTTATGTCCGTCAACTTTACTTGCTTGTTGGGAATAATATAGATATATGCTATCAAAGTCCTCTCCTATCAATCCATTTTCCCAGCAGCTTTATGTCCATCAGCAAGCTTTATGTCCATCACCCTCATCAGAAAGTTTTATGTCCATCAGCAAACTTTATGTCTCATCAGCAAGCTTTATGCCCCATCAAGAGCTACTTTGGGTTGATTGTGCACAAAGTTTTCTTTGATTTCACTTGGAGAGGCTATCTTTTTATGAATATGATTCAGATTGCTCTTAACTTATATGATCTAATTCGAGCATTGAAATTTTTTTTGCATATGGTATTGATTTCGAAGGTTTTATTTTTAGGTTTTAAGGTTTTGGGGGATGTGAAATCAAGTTCTCAAATATTTGTCACATTTTAAGATTTAAGGTTTTGACAAAGATCGCATCCATGACAAGTGTCGCCCACACGACAAATGTCGCACCCACGACTAATGTCGCACCCACGATAAATGTCGCCCCCGTGAAAAAATACCCCCCCCCCACGAAATAGATCGCCCCCACAAAAAATGTCGCCCCCACCGTAAATGTTGCCCCCACGACAAATGTCGCCCCCACGACAAATGTCACCCCCATGATAAATGGAGCTCCCACGACAAATGTCGCCCCCCACGATCAATGTCTCCTCCACGATAAATTTCGCCCCCACGACAAATGTCGCCCGCACGACAAATGTCGCCCGCCACGATCAATGCCTCCCCCACGACAAATGCTGCCCGCACGACAAATGCCGCTCCCACGACAAATGTCGTCCCCAGGACAAATGTCGTCCCATGATAAATGCCGCCCCATGACAAATGTCCCCCCACGACAAATGCATCCCCCACGACAAATGCCTCCCCCACGACAAATGCCACTCCTACGACAAATGACGCCCCCACGACAAATGTCGCCCCCACGACAAATGCCCCCAGGGCCGGAGGCCCGTGCCTGTCACTTGTACATATATATATTACAACTGAGTGTTTGATGTGTTAATTGTAATACAAGTAAAAAACTTTTTCAAAAGAATAATATCATATTTGATAAATATTTCTTGCCTAATTCATCCACTAGCTAGCCAAATATCCAGGGACATGAGAGCATGATTAGGCACGGTTTGACATGGTGGCGGCGGTCGTAAACATATGGGTTAAACCGTCATTTATTAAGGATCACCTAACAAACATCATTCATTTGAACATAAAAGTGAATGAAGTATATAGGTGGACGTTAACGAATGACAATTTAACCCCATGTTCGCAACCGCCATCACCGTGCCAAACAGAGCCTAAAGTTGATGAAGAAATATCATGTGATTGGCCCTCACCTATAAGTTTAAGCTTTAGGTTGAATGCAAATTTTACTATTGGCTTAATAAAACCAACTTCAGGCCCCTCATATTGTTGTTTCATAACAAGATAAAAAAACACAAACTACAAAAAATGTAATGATTTTATATTATCAATCAAATTTTGAAGTTGTTGGAGTGAACAAGTAAAAAATGAGTGTTCATAGAGTCAATCTCAAATAGTAGTGATAAGATTTTTGATGATGATAATAATATATGTAGTCTAATCCACTCAGTTTAGAGTGACACATAATGAAAGAGGAGATAGCATGATGAAGATCGCGGTGATTCGCTTCCTGTACGGATGATAGTCCATCAATGTGTTCATACGATGGTTTCAAGTCAATTTTATGTTTGGCGATGTTATCCGCACCGCAGTTTTGAGTAGTCGCACAACACTTTCTCCTAATTTTTTGCAGTTTTGGAAATACGTCTTATACATACATTTTTAGAAAAAGTGTTCAACACGAAAGTTGTAGATCTTGACGAGATCTACAACTTTCGTGGTGAACAATTTTCCTAAAAATACATGTACAAGACGTACTTTGAAAATATGCTCAGATTTTGCGTCTTTTGGAAATACGCTTTGTGCACACATTTTTAGGACACTTTTCCTAAAAACATATGTATGAGACGTATTTCCAAAAAACACGAAAAACTAAGAAAAAAAATAAAATACTAGTCAAAACTACGGTGCAGATAACATCACCCTTATGTTTTCGTTATTATTTTTCAAGCTGTTTTGACAACATATCAGTTCGGACATTTCTCGGCCGCCCGATCCAAATGCCCTAATTTACCCTTCATATCTTCTATTTAAGCATGGAGGGGAGCCGAGATTATCGTGAGACTCGGAACGGCGCCTTCCTTGTGATTCTTCCCTCTCCCTGTCGCTCAGCCGACTCCCGTTTGGTCCTCCAGGTAAGCCGTCGATCCCCTACCATCCCTCCTTCCAGTAAACCCTCTCTCCGCCCAGCCGGCTGCAAGCATTTGTCCCTACCTTCTTCCCGGCTCATCCCCTTCCCGTCGACCCCTAGACCTTAAACCCTAGACCACACCCCGCCGCCCTTCTCCATCCCGATTTCCCCTCTTTCCTTTCCCGGCCTCCACCACCCGAAGCAGCCCCACACCAACCTCCTCGTCCCCCACAGACCCCGCACAACCCATTCCTTCCTTCCAGTTACTCGCAGACCACCCGTTCCGCTCTCTCCAGCCTGTCCCCCCTTTCTCCTCTAGTTATCCGCAAACCCCAGATCTCCTCCACAGCGCGGCCCCACTCACCTTCCTCCCCAGCTATCTTCAAACCACAAGTTTCCTCCTATAGCACGGCCCCTTGTTTAGCATTCCCCACTTCACAGTCCTCCCTCTCACACCTTGTTACACCAAAGTCGAGCCCTGAGGAATCCTCCGCCGGCGGATTTACATCACCCGGCCTCCACCGACAACTTTCATCACCCGTGCCTTGCCCCGCGCCTGCATGTGTAAGTCTTAGTTTGGTGTTTACTCTACTACTATTGTGTATTTGGACTTTATTTGTTGGATGTGAAATTATATGTTATTATTATTATTGTGAAATCTAGTGATTTGCAGGCTTATTCGGTGCGCGCTAAAATTATTTGTGCCTCAGTTATTTGTGAATTCACGTTTGCTATTTCAATTAAATTTGTTCTGAACGAGTATAATTAATTAATTAATATTAATTTGCAATCAGACTAATTCAATGGCATTTGTATTACATTTGTATTTTATTGGAACATGCGTATGATTTGGCAATCTAGGAGTGGTCATAGACTCATGTTGCATCAAATTTGTATCAGAGCTCAAGGTTCGTGCCACATTTATATATGCAGTACTGGAGTCTATAGGTAGTGTCACATGACATTATTATGACACGCGTTCTTATTCACGTTCCACCCTTCTAAGTATTGTGTTGATTCTTCACCACGATCTGTTAGAGTCGATCACTATGATGATATGCCTTCACGATGTCGTCACTACACCAGGCCACAACTTGATGATGGTAAAGTTAAGCATCACCACAAAGCCCCTTTAGATAGATCTTTGTACTATTCTAGTTCTCATCATTAGATCTCCCTGTTATTTGAGGAACCAAAATTTGTATATGCTCGACCCCGTAAAGCCCCTCCAGATAGATCTTATTATTTTGAGCATCATCCTTGTTCGCCGCCTCGCGTTTGTAGCGATCACATCTACTCTCAGACACGTGGTCAGTCTATTTGGTACAACCACTTAGATGACTATATTGAGTTCTATAGAGGTCGCCATCACACATGTGACTTCAAGCGTATGGATAGCCCTAGTGCCCCACATGCTGAGATACCCGAGGCAGAACTTCATCGATTATTTCTTGATCAGTTTGATCCCCTGAGATTTGCCATTAGAGGCACTGATAGGGTGAAACGTCCATTTGTTTCAATCACTGAAGGATCAAATAGGTGCGTGTAGAATTCTCTCACGAGTGTAGGAATAAAAGTATCAGGAACTATCACTGACATGATACCTAACACTGTAAATAAATCATAGATGTGTGTATGCTCTAGTTGGGTAAATTCCACCATGACGGCAACTCCTATCGTTGTCTTCTATATACCCGGAAACATCTTATATAATGAATGAGGGTTGCTGGAAGTATTCCTTCGTGCGCGGGATCTCGAAGCTGACATTTTTCTGCAGATAAAACAAAGATCAATATCGCAGGCGTTATTGATGTCGCCAGGCAATACCCAACGGAAACCGCTGGTCATCTTCTTCCCCAACACCAACTTAAATTTTGAAAAATTTCTCTAGATCTTTCATGAAAGACAAAATGCTAACTTCTCATGACTCTTGCACTAAGAAAATCACTCATAAAAACCTATTTTTCCAAAACTACAACCAAAATCAATTTTTGATTCAAACCTTAAACCTAAAACTCCATGAAAATGAAATAAAATATGAAAGGTGCTCTCTGATTCTAACATAAAAGAGAAAATTTCTTCAAATCTCTAAAGAAACAACTTATTTACCCTAGAACCGAAGCTTGCACCGGCAGAATGAAGAAGGTTTCAACGACAAGGGTTTGGGAAAACTGAGATCTGCAGTCAACGGACCTTATTTATAAAAACGTGATATCACATGCGTAATCGTTATCGCCGACGATATCATAAAATTCTAAATATTTCTTCTTTTTATTTGGCATCAATTCTTAAATATAAATTCTCAAATACCAAATCATTTTCCTTCTGATCAATAACTATTTTTGTTTCCATTTTTCTTTAAAATTGTTTAAATATTACCTAAAGTGTAAAAAATCTATATATACTTTTCATTTCTTTATTTGTTTTTGTCTTGTTTTTTTAAATTAATAACATAAAAAACATAAAATTAACCACTATTGCTTCATTACCAAAGTCAAGGATGATTAGATTTATCATTTAAAGATTATATACAATGTTTGATTTCATTTTCAAGTTTCTTAAAACATTATTTTGTTTATATATGTCTTGAAAATTATTTTGTATTGTGTAATGAACTTGTTTGTATAACACATGTGTATGAATGTTTATAGCCTGTCTCTAAGTATGAGTAATGATTTATATATGATAATGATTTATTTACTCACTTTTTTGATAATCTACATGTGTTTTTAATTTTATTCTAACATGATTGTGTGGTGAGATAACATAACCTCTTGAATTGCATAAATAGATTACATCCACAACATTGAATTGTTTATTACAATTCTTTGGTTTTCATGCACTTTGTTGTTGTTGGAGAAATGAGCTTTAAAAAAAATTAATGTTTGCAAAACAAGTGAATTCAAAGTCCTTGATCACCAAAATAAAAAAAACATATTAAAATGACAAGGAAAAGTCCAACAAGCACTACTTACCCTCCTGATAAATCTTAATAAACATTATGAGGTTAAGCATCTTGGAGAGAATTATAAAGTGTCTTGTGCAAACAAATATTGTACCACTTCTCTTTATACAAAAATGTGAATGTGCATTGAAGTTTGTGTAAGTAAAGTTATTTATGTATATTAAATGTTGTGTTCTTTCATTACACAATTTCATGTGATTTGATTTATACAATTGTATATTTTATCAAAACACTTTATGTACACATCATTATCCTATATAAAACTTCTACTCATGAGAATTGGACCCTAAAACATAACTTCACTATTCTCTACAGACTTTAGTAAATGCATTTTATTGCAAAGCATGATCCTTACAATGTTTATGTTCACTTGAATTTGAAATTATTTTACATTGTAATTGCTATCTTTTCTTGATATTTAAAATCATACTTGCATATTTTTGTAGAAGCATCACATCTACCTACATTAAAACATCTACTATTTAAATTGAAAACTCATTATCTTTTATATGTTTTTATTTTTTAAAAAATGTTCATTTTGTGAGTGTTTATTTTACGTTGCGCTTACTATTTGTGCTTGATCTTGAATATTTTTGTTATTTTCAAATAACTCTAAAATATTTCAAAATGACTTTTATCTCTACATAGTGCATATGAAGCTAATTGCTAAAACTCATCTTCACCCGCTTTTGATAATTTCAAAATGGGGATAATAAATTGAAGAAATGTATTATTTAGAGGAAGTGCATAACAAAACATAGAATGTATCTATGTAGATGGAGCATCTATATAGGAGGAGAATTAGTACATTTGTCATGATTATTATGTTTCATAAGCACCACTTTAGTTATCGTTCATTTCTTCCTAAAGAATTTGTTATTATCAAAAATAGGAGATTGTTAGTGTTGAAGCCAAAAACTGGCCTCAACGAGAGTTCGGATCTTGGGGTGTGGCCGACACCTACTTCTCGCAAACCTCGACCCAAGACTGGCCACAAAGAACTGAAAACTGACCCTAAGCCTCAGCTGGGAGGTCCCTCCACTAACCCGGAAGTTCTCTGAGCGCTTCCCCTCCAAAGCCAATTGCTGGACTAGGAGTACCTCAGAAAGCTCTAGAAGGCGAAATGAGAGTATCAGAGAGTCTGCCTTTTGAGGTATCCTGTGAGTCTATTTATAGATTTTCAATATCTGGTTTGCAAAAGTCGTACTTCTGTTGCCCTAAAATTACTAAAATGCCCTAGACTGGTCTGTCAATTGTCAAACTCCGCTATTCTGAGGAGTTAAATGCAGACCAGGGGTATTTAGGTAATTTCAGGTCTGGGTCCCACCTAGCGGAAGCTCTTCACGCTGAGCACCGCGGGAACCCATCTTGCCCCAAGAGCAAGCTCTCACGCTTACCCAGGGCGAGAGCTAAAGGCTGACGGGAGCGTTGAGTGAAGAAGCTTCACTCAACGCCAAAGGCTCACGAGGGCATTGAGTGGAGGAGCATCACTCAACGCCAAAGGCTGACGTGGGGCGTTGAGTGGAGAAGCATCACTCAACGTCAAAGGCTGCTGAGAGTGTTGAGTGGAGAAGCATCACTCAACGCCAAAAGCTGGCGGGAGCGTTGAGTGGAGAAACATCACTCAACGCCAAAGGCTCACGGGAGCGTTGAGTGGAGAAGCATCACTCAACGCCAAAGGCTGATGGGAGCGTTGAGTGGAGAAGCATCACTCAACGTCAAAGGCTGACGAGAGCGTTGAGTGGAGAAGCATCACTCAACGCCAAAGGCTGACGGGAGCGTTGAGTGGAGAAACATCACTCAACGCCAAAGGCCAATAGGCTTCCACCCTCCTGAGGCGCGAGCCCCAGCGCCTGCCCGGGGCGGGAGGCTTCCCGCCCGCCCTGACTCCGCCTTGGCCTGAGCCTTAGGTCTGCGTATGACAATTGTAACCTTAAGTCGAAGGCCCGGCTCGACGAGTTGAGCTCGACGAACTGGCGTTCGACGAACCACGCCTCCCGCTTGACAGATTGAGCTCGAGCTACTGGTGTTTGACGAAATGACGCTACTCAACCCCGGGGCGAGAACCCTCCCGGCTACTTACGGCGAGAGCACTCCCACACGCTTTTTTACTTGATCCAATTATAAGTCCAAATCAAGCTCAATCCTGGTCCATGAAGGATCTTGGTCATACTCAGCGAATATGAGATTGTACAGTTAGAGTATGCGTTCCATATCCCTTGATTTAAGAATAACAAATCCCACAATGTTTTTGAGCATGCTTATTTATAGTGTGCGGGAACAACAAAATGATTTATATATTTGCCTTGATTTTAAGTGTCATTGAAATCAAACATTTTTTATTCAATTTTTAATGAATCAAAATCTTGTTTCTCTTTGTCTAATTGTCTTAATTTTCATGTCATAAAATGTTTTAAATATTCTCCAAAAGCAAACATTTTGCAAGATTCGTTTTTGCATGATATAAACTTTTGAATTCAATATCTGTCACTAGCGCCCGACAGTAATACTAACTGCTGGCAGTAGCGAAAATTAATTGAATTCTGATTTATTCAAATGCAATCTCCAATATAATATTTTTCGAGATATAAAATATATTCTTCCATTATAAAATATTCTGAAACTTCTTTTAAGTAACTCTGATATTTTTACTAACCCCTCTAAGGACGTCGTAAGATTCAACAATTCACATATAGTGCGTGAAGCATACATTGTATGATTCTTGTCTATTGCCTCTTTTGCATTCTTTGTTTGAATCTTAGTTATTAAAGGCGCAAGGCTCACCAAGACGCACCAAGTCGCAAAGGGGTCCTGGAGCCTAGGCACAAGGCTCAAGGCGCTTGCACGCGCATGAAGAAGGCAATGCACAAGCACATCCACTTTAAATAATCATCATCAAACATCATCTTAACTTCTCGATCAAATTCTTCATCTATTTTACTAATTAATCATTCATTATTATCATTTATATCTCTTAAAAAAAATTAAATCAATGCGGTCACTTGCATCATATCTAAGTCTCAACGCACAATTGTCTCTTACAAACACTAAATAAAAAAAATTCAGTGCTTACGTTTCTTTTTTCTTTACAATAACAAAAACACTCAAGCCTTTATCCCACTATAGTGGGGTCGGCTATATGGATCCTTTGTCGCCATTGTGCCCTATCTTTTGTCATAATCTCACTAATGCCTAAGTATATCATGTCTTTCTTTATAGTTTCATTTCAAGTCTTTATTGGTCTACCCCTCCCTCGTCTAACATGCCTAGTGACTAAACTCTTACAACGCCTAACAGGAGCCTCTAATGGTCTCATTTGTACGCGTCCAAACCATCTTAGACGAACTTCTCACATCTTCTCTGAAATTGTTGCTACTCCTGTCTTATACCTGATACTTGCATTCCTAATTTTATCCACTCTCGTGTGTCCACACATCCACCTAAGCATTCTCATCTCCCCAACTCTCATTTTTTGCTCATGTACATAATTCACTGTCCAACACTCAGAACCATAGAGCATCGCGGGTCTAAATGCAGTACGGTAAAACTTGCCCTTAAGTATTAGTGGTACTTTACGATCACATAGGATCCCTGACGCGCCTCTCCCCTTCAACCAACCCGCTTGGATTCCGTGTGTCACATCTTTATCAATACCTCCATCTTTTTGAACTATCGATCCAAGATATTTAAAACACTCAGTACAAGAAATATCTTGATTACCCAACTTAATAACAAAGTCATATGTCCTTCTGAATGACAAGTCTGACGCACTAGATGCTTTTACAAGACATTTCCTTTCTGATTATTAAGGATTCAGTAACCGTTGGCTCTGGTAAATTGACAGACTAACTATATAGTCTTGATTTAGATTTTAACTATTTGCAATACTTCACTACAACACATGATAATAATATTAATATCAATGTGAAAAATAATCATTTATCCAGCTTATGGCATAGGAGATTGGGTCACATCTCCATAGAGTGCCTTAAAAGATTAATGAAGGAAGGTGTCATTCAGACACTTGACTTCACTAATTTTGGAACTTGTTTGGGTTGCGTAAAGGGAAAACAAACCAACAAATCCAATAAGAGAGCAAGAAGAAGTGATGCAAAGTTACGGATAATTCACATTGATATTTGTGGACCATTCACCACTCCATGTATGAATGGTCAAAAGTATTTTATTACTTTTATTGACGATTTTACAAGATATATGTATCTATATCTTCTTAATGACAAGTCTGAAGCACTAGACTACTAAATTTAAGCTCCATATACTCTGTATTTACCCTGCTCAATCTAAAACTCTTCTTTTCTAAAGTATCTCGCTAAGATTCAAGTTTTGCGTTTCCACCCTCGCGCGTCTCATCAACCAAGACGTTATCATCCACAAACAATAAACACCTAGTTATTTCTTGTTGGATATGTCTGGTGAGCTCATCTAAGATAAGGGTAAAGAGATAAGGGCGTTATGGGGATTAAATTATAACCTTGTGCTGTTGAGTTGTTTGGGGGGGGGGGTAGTGGTGTCAGGTTTATAGTGAAGGTGGTGGTTGTTGGTAATAGGTTGGACGAGTAAGAGCAAAATGGTTGTGATGGTACACAAAGTATGGTAGCATGGATTTAAAATTGGTCTTTGGGTGGTCAACATATGACTGAAAAAATGAATCTCGAGGGATGTGGTGAACGTCAAGCAAAAAAACAAAGCTTACTTGTACGAAGGGAGTCCATGTAAGCAAGGTTGCTAGGATCGAGATCCTAGATGAAATCGTTTCGAGCTAGGATCGGATCTGATAGTAGGGTCGGATTGAGGATCGCTTTACAAAATTAGGATCGATTTACAAAATTTGGATCGTAGGATCGTAAGATCCTATGATCTGGATCGCGATCCTGACAACCTTGCATGTAAGAGGAGGCAATATTAAGGTGACGCCCATCTTGATGGTAGGGAAAAATGGTTGTATTTGAAGATCAACCCGACTGGTTGATATATTAAACTAGGAATCTTTGAGGTGAACTGAATTATTATCACACATGGTTATGATGGAACCAAAGGTAGGTAGCAGACTAGGTTGTTAGTTTGTGTTGTTTTCAGGGGATGCACTGGTAAGAAATAAGGATGGTAGATTGTTTGGGCAGTGTTGCTCTATGTTGTTCTCGATGAAAAGTATGATGTTTATGGCAATGATATGGTGCTACATATACAAGCTTGCTCGACAATAAATTTTTGAAACAACAAAAATGTTGGCGGTGTTTTTTTTTGGGTGCTACCATTTTGCAAATATCTATATAGGCACGAGATGTGGATTGGGACAGATCAAAGATAGGCTCTTATTTCAAGCGAGAAAGAAACTCCAACAACGCAAATAAGAAAAGTGAATAAAAGACTCGTAAGATTAATTCTTCATTGCTCTGTGGTCAATGGGGGCATTCCATTTTATGATATATCTTTATGCCAATGTACTAAAATAGATAACATTTGGTAACAAGTAACTAATTAGTTGTGGCCAACGTACTGTAATTTTACAAGGTAGAAACTAATAGACGTCATTATATTAATCAATATATCTTGGCAGATTTTTCGATAGTACATTTAACAAATGCACCCAAGGCTCATTCAATGTGGAAGGGTTGGAGGTACAATTAAATCAAGTATTCTAGCAAAACAAAAATGTCTTGTATTGATACTTCTTCAATAAAGGTAGAAGTTTAGCTCTAAAGGTACATAAAGATTAAAAGTCAGTTTTAGCAAGGTGTTTCCCCATCTTAAGGTGTTTCCCCATCATGAAGCTTTAGCTCTAAAGGTACATGAAGAGCTTAAAGTAGAGAAGATTCAACAAGATATTTCTATTCAATTACATACCGTTGATATAGAGTAGCATCTCATGCGTGTTTCCCATCTTTCTTGTGGCCACTGTTACAGTCTGCTTGCATTTCTTTTCTTCTTTGTTATGAGCAGCAACAAGGGGGAGCTGGAACCCTTGGCCATTATTGCAATCTTTAGGAAGGAACCAACCGACCTCCCTTTCCCCACAAAGAAGCTGTCATGTTGGAGGCGTAAAATGACGACGACAAATCTTGCCTAGTTTTCCAACTGAGTAGCTCGTTCAGAAATTAAAAGTTTCGAGACATCGAGGTAATTTTCCCCTGCGCAATATCCTGATTAAAGTAATATCAAGGCAAACCCACTGCCGGATCACTGCTCCAGCTACCGTCCATATCTTGCTCCTTTCGCAGCCTTCTACGAGCTATTTTGAAAATCCGGTCCATTCACCATATATTAGGAGAGTAACTTCTTCTGGTGATATGAACAATACAAAACTCACCTTACTTCCGACAAAACAGAAGCTCTGCCCCCACCCATTTTACCGGTTATTTTGAAAAACCGGTCCATTTGTCATTTAACAAGAGAATAACTTCTTCTTGTGATATGGATAATATAAAAACTCAACTCACTTCGGACATAACAGAAGCTTTGCCCCCCCTCTCATTCTACCGACCATTTCAAAAACCCGGTCCATTCGCCATTTATCAGGAGAATAATTTCTTCTGTTGATATGGTCAATACAAAAACTCATCTCACCTACGACATAACAGAAACTTTGTCCCACCCATTTCATGGATCAAATACCAAGCTCCAGCCAACCTTCTGTAAATGAACTCATTGCCTCATCCTTTCCCCTACCATAAGATTCAAATCCCTTCTTGGCATGAATTATCTTCCATCGCTCCAAATATTTCGTGGACATAAACATCAAACTCCCCCCATACACCAGTTTGGCCAATGATGTGACAAAATATATGGTTGATGCTCAGTTTTCCCCCCTTCGTCCTCAAATACAACGTCGTCGTTCTCTTTTTATATGTTCTCCTTGTCATTCTCATTCACACACTCAATCCCAAAGGATGTTCAGGATTTGAGACACGTTTCATTGTTGATGCGCTTTGCTTCCGTATCGTCTCTGTTTGCATCACAGGGTACTGTGATATAGACTCACTCTGCTCGTTGACAAAATTATGTCTCGTCTTTTTGCGCTTATTGGGGTCGGTATTCTCAACATGTTATTCTCCTTCATTTCTTACACAATTGACCTACAGAAACGTTTTCTCCATGATGTTGGACTCCGTTACGGAACATCATATGCATTTAATTTTGACAACGGGCAAATGATGATGCATGCATATGTTAGCTGCACATTTATAATATTCACTATTCTTTTTGTTTTAGGGGTTGTGGAATACAATTCTCCGAGAATTTGAAATTTTTTGATTCTCTGTATTTGACTATTATAGCGGTAAGTACAATGAGCTATGAGAATTTTTCGTTCAAAACTATTACTGAGAATTTTTGCTAGCTTTTAAATGCTATTTTATACATTCCTAGTGAGGGCACCTATTTAGCTGTAGTAACAGCCATAACAAAAAAACATAATCAATGATCTGCATTGCAAAGATCCTTTACACTTTAAGATTTCACTTTGGCCTACATGAATCATGAATGACACGTCAGATACTTTTTTCATGTTTATCTTCGGTTGGAAAAATTGGCAAAATTTGTCGACGTCATTTTACGCCTCCATCATGACAGCTTCTTCATGGGGAAGGGAGGTCGGTCGACTCCTTCCTAAAGACTACAACAATGGTCAAGGGTTCCAGCTCTCCCTTGCTGTTGCTCGTAACAAAAAAGAAAAGAAATGCAAGCGGGCTGTATCAATGGCCAAGGGTAGTAGCGTCAAGTTTCTAGTGAAGGTTTATGTTGTTGGTAGTAGGTTGGATGAGTAAGAGCAAATGGTTGTGATGGTACACACAGTGTGGTAACATGGATTAAAAAATTGGTCTTTGGGTGTCCAACATATGGAGATGAGAAAAAATGACTCTCGAGGGATGTTGTGAACATGAAACAAAAAAAGGAAGCAAATTGCACGAAGGGAATCCATGTAAGAGGAGGTAATATTAAGGTGACGCCCATCTTAATGGTAGAAAAAATGGTTGTCTTTGAAGATCAACCCGACGGGTTGATATATTACACTAGGAAACTTTGAGGCTAACAGAATTATTGTCACACATGGTTGTGATGGAACTGAAGGTAGGTAGCAGATTAGGCTGTTAGTTTGTGTTGTTTTCTGGAGATGCAATGGAAAGAAATAAGGATGGTAGATTGTTAGGGCAGAGTTGCTCAATGCCACTCTCGATGAAGAATATGATGTTGATGACAATGATATGGTGTTGCATATACATGTATGTTCGACAGTAACTTTATGAAACACCAAAAATGTTGGCGGTGTTTTTTTTTGGTGCTACCATTTTGCAAATCTTGGCACGAGATGTGGATTGGGACAAATCAGATCTTGTTTTGAGCAATGCCCCCCTCCCCCACACACATAAACACGATTGTTGGCCAAAGTGAAATCTTCAAGTATAAAGGACATTTGCAATGCAGATCGGTTGTTATGTCTTTTTATTATGGTTGGTATTTTAGCTAAATAGGTGCCTCCATTAGGAATGTATAAAATAACGATCAAAAGCTAGCAAAAATTCTCCCAGTAATAGTTTTTAACGAAAAATCCTCATAGCCCATTGTAGTTACCAACATAATAGCCAAATACAAATAATCGATAAATTTCAAATTCTTAAGGAATTGTATTCCGACGACCCCTGATGCAACAATAATAGTGAATATTATAAATGTGCAACCAACATATGCATGAATCATTATTTGTCCGTTGTTAAGATCAAATGCATATGATGTCACACAACGGAGTCCAACATTATGGAGAAAATGTCTTTGTAGGTCAATTGTGTTGAAATGAAGGAGAATAACATATTGAGAATACCGACCCCAATAAGCGCATAAAGACAAAACATAATTTTTGTCAACGAGGAGAGTGAGTCTATATCACCGTACCCGACAGTGCAAACAAAGACAATATGGAAGTATAACGCGTCAACAATGAGATGTGTCTCAAATCCTGAATATCTTTCGGAATTGAGTGCGTGAATGAAAATGATGAGGAGAACATATAAAAGAGCAGGAAGACACTGTATTTGAGGACGGGGGGGGGGGGGGACGACCGCCAACCATATATTTTTGTCTTCATTGGCCAAATTGGGGTATGGGGGCGTTTGACGTTCCTGTCCGCGAAAGATTTGGAGTGGTGGAAGATGGTTTGTGTTAACGATGGGTCTGAATCTGATGGTTGGGGAGAGGATGAGGAGTCAATGAGTTCATTTGCAGACGGTTGACTGGAGCTTGATATTTGATCCGAGAAATTGGTTGGGGCAGAACTTCTGTTATGCCGAAGGTGAGCTGAGTTTCTGTATTGTCCATATCACCAGAAGAAGCTATTCTCCTGATAAACGGTGAATGGACTGAGATTTTGAAATGGCGGGTGGAATGGGTGAGGTGCAAAGATTCTGTTGTGCTGGAGGTGAGCTGAGTTTTTGTATTGTCCATATCACCAGAAAAAGTTATTCTCCTGATAAATGACAAATGAACCGGGTTTTCGAAATGACCAGTAAAATGAGTGCGTGGCAGAGCTTCTTTTATGCCGGAGGTGACCCCGAGTTTCTGTATTGTTCATATCACCAGAAGTTATTTTTCTGATAAATGGTGAATGGACCGGTTTTTCGAAATGACTCATAGAAGGCTGCAAAAGGAGCAAGATATGGACGATGGGTGGAGCAGGGATCTGGTAGTGGGTTTGCCTTGGTATTACTTCGATCAGAATATTGTGCGAGAGAAAATTACCTCGATGTTTAGAAACTTTTGATTTCTGAATGATGAACTCGGTTGGAAAAGGTGGCCTAATTTGTCGCCGTCATTTTATGCCTCCAGCATGACAACTTCTTCGTGGGCAAGGGAGGTCGGTCGACTCTTTCCTAAAGACTGCAACAATGGTCAAGGGTTCCAGCTCCCCCTTGCTACTGTTGCCCTGTTTGAATCCTCGTCAAGTTATTTTCCATAATATATTAATTTTATTTCCAAATTTTCACATAAATTATTAATAGTTAATTATATTAATTTTATTATTTTTGTTAATAATATCATAATTTATAACTAATTATGTTCAAAATAAAATAAATGAGGTCTTCCCGTTCACACTTTAGAATGACGAATACCTAGTGTTGGGTTCCCCTAAAATGGACTGGTATATTGGGAGGAACAAATCGACCAGCAAGGCAGGAAATTGAGCCGCCCGCGACCATGATCGCGCGCCAGTTTATAACCTCCGTCGCAAGATCGCGCGCGCCCGGTGGTCTCGCACGACTGCACAACCCCCCCCCCCCCCCACCGGGCACACCATTCGCCGTTCTGAGGGGGCGAGTTGGTTTGCCCTGTTTGAATCCTCCGCAAGTTATTTTCGATGATATAGTAATTTTATTTCCCAATCTTCACATAAAATATTAATAGCTAATTATATTAATATTATTATTTTTCGTTAATTATATCATAATTTATAACTAATTATGTTCAAACTAAAATAAATTTGGTCTTACCATTCACACTTTAGAATAGTGAATACCTAGTTTGGGTTCCCCTAAAATGGACTTGGTATATTAGGAGGAGACAATTCGACCAACAAGACAGGACATTGAGCCGTCCGCGACCTTGATCGCGCACGAGCGTATAACCTTCGTCGCAAGATTGCGCTCTCCCGGTGGTCTCGCAGGACTGCCCAACGCCATGAGGGGCACACCAGACACCATTCTGGGGGGGGGGGACGCGGTGTCGCACGACAACTCCGGTGCCGCGCGACACCGGAGTTGCCGTGCGACGCGGTGCCTCCGGGCGCTGTTGCGGCACTGAGAGGGAGGTGGCGTTTATTGCTGACGCCTGAACTGCCTGTGGGGTAGCCCCATCATTTTTTCAAAGTGCCAATCCGTGTGATCTGAACCAAGCACTTTCATTTGCCTGTCCAAGAGCCAACATGACGCAATTATTGGAAATCCCTCCTCAAAAGGTACAAAAAGGGGGTTAGGCCCTCATCTGATGATATTTTCCATCTGGCACATGAAGTGCTCTAGATGTTTTCCAGTGAAGCTCCTTTGAAGATCTACTTCGGCGTTCCAGCTCTCCTTCAAAGACTTCTTGAAGATCCAAGTAAGTTCTATGCACAAATGTCCTTATTACATCCCTTTTTATAAATACTAGTAGCTCCTCCCTAACTCCAATTAGAATAAATGTTCTCATCATCTCAAGTCAAAAATAACCATTACTCCCTTCCCAGGCTATGTTTCCTTCCCAAAAGGAATAACATATGCTTTCATATCTTCCCTGGATTTTTCAGGTTCTATAAATTTCTTTCTTATATATACCCAAATGGGCTTTCAAGTTATTTCTAATTGTATATCAGGGCAATGTGAGCATATTAATGCGCTTTTGTTGCTAGGTGTGCTTTTTGTTGGAATCGAACAACGAGAGTAGAAAAGTGTAGCTTGTAGATCATGGTGTGTGTATGATTATGTGTGACATGACATCCTCCTATCCCCATCTTAAATCTCAGTTAGATCAGCTTGATGTTGATAGTTATATAGCATAAGTAACGAGGTATGAGGGATAAAACACTCGAACTCGCTGGATGGGGACCTCTTCCCCCAAAGATAGAAAGAAGGGAAAGGATGGTAATACATGTCAAATACATGCCCCTAAAATGGTTTGAGACAATTTTGTGAGCTTTTTTTAGTTTAGATGGATTTTGTGTCTTCAATGATACTTCTTTTATAACACAGTTATATAATGATGCAACATGAAAACGTGATAGATTATGCTTGGGAGTAGCTGAAACCTCAGGAGGAATTAATATGTGCATGATTTGTAGTCGTCGACTTTGGTTTTGCCTTGATATTTGGCGAGAACGCCTTTTCATGAATCATTAGAGCCTGAGTTCTTCTTCTTCACCAAAAAGGTTCTGAATCTAAGGCAAGGACAATTGTTTGAATTATTGAGAGATTACAATAAAAAGATATTTCATCACCCGTGGTGCCAAAGTGGTGGATGAGAGTAATGGTAAAAGACTATCAATTTTGAGTGCAAAGGCTTTTATAAATGTAGTATACGTAATTGGATGATGCCTTGACTTGTAATAAAAGACTATCAATTTTGAGTTCAAAAATTTCTATATTCAAAATGAGGCATATGTGGTTTGCTTTAGTTGGTTCAATGGTGAGTACTTCTTTGGTTCAATTGGTTAGTTCATCAAATTGGTTACAACAGATTTAGGATTCTCGGTTGAGGAGTTAAGTATTTAAAGCCTCAAAGAATTGTCAGGTGGTGAAAATAGCTTTTGTTTATTGTTTAAACAAACATGGTGTGCTAGCGCATCATAAATGTCTTTACATAAAAGGTTAATGTGAAATGGCATTTAAAAGAAGGCAAATCGTTCACAGTATTTGATGCATCGTACTGATACTTGGATGTACCATGATTTGCATTCTTTCTTCTCGGAGCATGGTTTTATGTAAATTAACTTGTGTTGCTGCTCTCAATGGTTATTATGATGTATTAGCTTGGTAAATTAAATTGGTTGTATTTTGGATGGTTTTGGCAAATGTCTAATTCGAGTACCTTCATCTCAGACTACATTATTAGGCTAAGTTGGAGGTATTAATTCAAGGTTGAAAAGGGAAATCTTAAATCTAGGTCATTGTTATAGGAATGGTTGTCATCGCGGAGATTAAGGAGCGGAATGGGATGGTCTTGCAATGATGGTTGTCGTGGATTTTTTTCGGCACATTTGAAATTGAGGCCATACTTGTGAGTGATGCAATGTCTATTTAGGTAAGACATCAAAACATTACAACAAAAACATTCAAGCCTTTATCCCACTATAGTTGGGGTCGGCTATATGGATCCTTTGTCGTCATTGTGCTCTATCTTTTGTCATAATCTCACTAATGCCTAAGTACATCATGTTTTTCTTTATAGTTTCATTCCAAGTCTTTATTCGTCTACCCCTCCCTCGTCTAACATGCCTAGTGATTAGACTCTCACAATGCCTGACAGGTTCCTCTAATGGTCTCCTTTGTACATGTCCAAACCATCTTAGACGAGTTTCTCGCATCTTCTCTGAAATAGGTGCTACTTCTGTCTTATCACTGATACTTTCATTTCTAATTTTATCCAATCTCGTGTGTCCACGCATCCACCTAAACATTCACATTTCCGTAACTCCCATTTTTTGCTCATGTACACAATTCACTGTCCAACCCTCAGAACCATAGAGCATCGTGGGTCTAATTGCGGTACAGTAAACTTGCCCTTAAGTTTTAGTGGTACTTTACGATCACATAAGGTCCCTGCCGCGCCTCTCCACTTCAACTAACCCGCTTGGATTCGATGTGTCACATCTTTATCAATACCTCCATTTTGAACTATCGATCCAAGATATTTAAAGCACTCACTACCGGAAATAACTTGATCACCCAACTTAATAGCGAAGTCATCTGTCCTTCTTGTAATGCTAAATTTAAGCTTCATATACTCCGTTTTTGCCCTGCTCAACCTAAAACCCTTCTTTTCTAAAATATTTCGCCAAGATTCATCTTTTGCGTTTACAACCTCACGCGTCTCATCTACCAAAACGATATCATCCGCAAAAAATAAACACCAAGGTATTATTTGTTGTATATATCTGGTGAGCTCATCTAAGATAAGGGTAAGGATATAAGGGCATTATGGGGATTAAATTATAACCTTTTTTTTGGGGGGGGGGGGGGGTAGTAGTAGTGGCGTCAAGTTTTCTAGTGAAGGTTGTTGTTGTTGGTAATAGGTAGGACAAGTAAGAGCAAAATGGTTGTGATGGTACACAAAATATGGCAACATGGATTAGAAAATTGATCTTTGGGAGGTCGACATATGACGATGAAAACAAATGACTCTTGAAGGATGTGGTGAAAGTGAAACAAAAAAGAAAGCTTCCTTGTATGAAGGGAGTCCATGTAAGAGGAGGCAATATTAAGGTGACACCCATCTTGATGGTAGGAAAAAATGGTTGTGTTTGAAGATCAACCCAACAGGTTGATATATTAAACTAGGAAACTTTGAGGCCAACATAATTATTGTCCCACATGGTTTTGATGGAACCGAAGGTAGGTAGCAGACTAGGTTGTTAGTTTGTGTTGTTTGTAGGGGATGCAATGGTAAGACATAAGGATAGTAGATTGTTAGGGCAGTGCTGCTCGATGCCGCTATCGATGAAGAGTATGATGTTGATGGCAATGATATGGTGCGTATTCCATTATATGATATATGACACTATGCCAATGTACTAAAATAGATGACATTTGGTAAAAAGTAACTAATTAGTTGGGGCCAATGTATTATAATTTTACAAGGTAGCAACTACTAGACGTCATTATATTAATCAATATATCTTGGCAGGTATTTCGATACTACATTTAACAAATGCACCAAAGGCTCGTTCAATGTGAAAGGGATGGAGGTACAATTAAATCAAGTATTCTAGCAAAACAAAAATATCTTGTATTGCTACTTCATCAATAAAGATAGAAGTTTAGTAAGGTACACAAAGCTTAAAAGTCTGTTTTTGCAAGGTGTTTCCCCATCATAAATTAGCTCTAAAGGTACATAAAGCTTTAAGGTACATAGAGAGCTGCAAGTGGACAAGATTCAACAAGATCTTTCTATTCAATTACCTACTATTGATATAGAGTAGCATCTCGTGTGTTTCTCCATCTTTCTTGTGGCCACTGTTATGATCCGCTTGCATTTCTTTTCTTTTTTATTACGAGCACCTGCAAGGGGGAGCTTGAACCTTTGGCCATTATTGTTGTCTTTAGGAAGGAGACGACTGACCTCTCTTCCCCCACAAAGAAGTTATGTTGTTGGCGTAAAATGACGACGACAAATCTTGCCTATTTTTCCAACCGAGTTTCTCGTCAGAAATCTAAAATTTCTAGACATTGAGGTAATTTTCCCTTGCGCAATATCCCGAACGAAGTAATGCCAAGGCAAACCCACTATCGGATCCCTACTCAAGCTACCGTCCATATTTTGCTCCTTTCGCAGCCTTCTACGGGACATTTCGAAAATTCGGTCCATTCACCATTTATCAGGAGAATAACTTCTTGTGGTGATATGAACAATACAAAAACTCAGCATACCTCCGACAAAACAGAAGCTTTGCCCCTCACCCATTCTACCGGCCATTTCAAAAACCCGGTTCATTTGTCCTTTATTAAGAGAATAACTTCTTTTGGTGATATGGACAATATAGGAACTCAGCTCACCTCTGGCATAACAGAAGCTCTGCCCCCACTCATTTTATCGACCATTTCGAAAACCCGGTCCATTCGCCCTTTATCTGGCGAATAGTTTATTCTGGTGATATGGATAATACAAAAAACTCAGCTGACCTCCGTTATAACAGCTCTGCCCGATCCATTTTTTGGATCAAATACCAAGCTCCAGCTAACTTTCTGCAAATGAACTCATTGCCTCCTCATCCTCTCCCCTACCATAAAATTCAGATCCCTCCTTAACAAGAACTATCTTCCACTGCTCCAAATCTTTTGTGGACATGAACATCAAACTCCCCTCATACCCAGTTTAGCTAATGAAGACAAAATATATGGTTGACGCTCAGTTCTCCCCCTCCCCCTATCTTCAAATACAACGTCGTCCTCCTCTTTTTATATGTTCTCCTCGCCATTCTCATCCACACACTCAATCTCAAAGGATATTCAGGATTTGAGACACGTTCCATTGTTGATGCGCTTTACTTCCATATCGTCTCTGTTTGCACCACATGGTACGGTGATATAGCCTCACTCAGCTCGTTGATAAAATTTGTGTCTAGCTTTTTTGCGCTTATTGAGGTTAGTATTCACAACACTTTGTTCTCCTCATTCATTTGCTGTATAATTGACCTATAAAAAGCCCTTGTCCATGATGTTGGACTCCGTCGCGTGGCATTATATGCATTTGATCTTGACAATGGTCAAATGATGATACATGCATATGTTGACTACACCATTATAGTATTCACTGTTCTTGTTACTTTAGGGGCTGTGGAATACAATTCTTCGAGAATTTGTAATTTATTGATTCTCTGTATTTGACTATTATGTGGTAAGTACAATGAGTTATGAGGATTTTTCGTTCAAAACTATTACTGAGAGATTTTTTGCTAGTTTTTGGATGCTATTTTCTACATTCCTAATGGGGCACCTATTTAGCTGTAGTATCAACCATAATAAAAAGACATAACCAATGATCTTCATTGCAAACGTCCTTTACACTTTGAGATTTCACTATTGCCTACATGAATCATGAAGGACACGTCAGATACTTTTTTCATGTGTATCTTCGGTTTGAAAAGTAGGCAAAATTTGTCGTCCGTCATTTTACGCCTCCAGCATGACAACTTCTTCGTGGGGAAGGAAGGTCGGTTGACTCCTTCCTAAAGACTGCAACAATGGTTAAGGGTTCCCGCTCTCCCTTGTTGTTGCTCGTGACAAAGAAGAAAAGAAATGCAAGCGGGCTGTAACAATGGCCAAGGGTAGTAGCGTCAAGTTTCTACTGAAGGTTGATGTTGTTGGTAATAGGTTGGATGAGTAAGAGCAAAATGGTTGTAATGGTACACAGAGTATGGTAACATGAATTAGAAAAATGGTCTTTGGGTGTCCATATGGCGATGAAAAATAATGGCTCTCGAGGGATGTGGTGAACATGAAACAAAAAAAGGAAGCTACTTGTACGAAGGAATCCATGTAAGAGGTGGTAATATTAAGGTGACGCCCATCTTGATGGTAGGAAAAATGGTTGTCTTTGAAGATCAACTGGACACATTGATATATTAAACTAGGAAACTTTGAGGCTAACAAAATTATTGTCACACATGGTAATGATGGAACTGAAGGTAGGTAGCAGATTAGGTTGTTAGTTTGTGTTGTTTTTAGGGAATGCAATGGTAAGAAATAAGGACGGTAGATTGTGAGGGCAGAGTTGCTCTATGCCGCTCTCGATGAAGAATCAGATGTTGATGCAATGATATGTGTTGTATATAAAGGCATGTTCGACAGTGACTTTTTGGAACACCAAAAATGTTCCCGGTGTTTTTTTGTGCTACCATTTTGCAAATATTGGCACGAGATGTGGATTGGGACAGATCAGATCATGTTTAGAGCAATCCCCCCCCCCCACACACACACACATGATTCCTGTCAGCCAAAGTGAAATCTCCATTATAAAAGACCTTTGCAATGCAAAACAGTTTTTGTCTTTTTATTATGGTTGGTATTTCAGCTAAATAGGTGTCCCCACTAGGAATGTATAAAATAACAATCAAAAGCTAGCAAAAATTCTCCTAGTAATATTACAGCTTTGAACGAAAAATCTTCATAGCCCATTGTAGTTACCAACATAATAGACAAATACAGAGAATCAATAAATTTCAAATCCTCAAGGAATTGTATTCCAACAACCCCTAATGCAACAAGAACAATGAATACTATAAAAGTGCAACCAACATTTGCATGTATCATTATGTGTTCGTTTTTAATATCAAATGCATATGATGTCACACAACAGAGTCCAATATCATGAAAAAAACGTCTTTGTAAGTCATTTGTGTAAGAAATGAAGGAGGATAACATATTGAGAATACCGACCCCAATAAGCGAAAAAAGAGTAAAAGACAAGACATAATTTTTGTCAACGAGTAGAGTGAGTCTATATCACCGTATCCGACAGTGCAAAAATAGACAATATGGAAGTATAACGCGTCAATATTGAGATGTGTCTCAAATCCTGAATATCCTTCGGGATTGAGTGCATGAATGAGAATGATGAGGAGACCATATAAAAAGAGCAGAACGACACTGTATTTGAGGGCGGGGGGGGGGGGGGGGGGGGGGGGGGACTGAGCGCAACCATATATTTTTATCTTCATTGACCAAATTGGGTTATGGGGGCGTTTGACGTTCCTGTCCGCGAAAGATTTGGGGTAATTGAAGATGGTTCGTGTTGAGGAAGGATCTGAATATGATGGTAGAGGGGAGAGGATGAAGAGTCAATGAGTTCATTTGCAGACGGTTGACTGAGCTTGGTATTACGTTCACATTTTAGAATAGTGAATACCTAGTGTTGGGTTCCCCTAAAATGGATTGGTATATTAGGGGGAAACAATTCGTCCAACAAGACAGGACATTGACCCGCCCGCGATCATGATCGCGGGCGAGCGTATAACCTTTGTCGCAAGATCGCGCTCTCCCGGTGGTCTCGCACGACTGCCCAATGCCACAAGGGGCACACTAGGCGCTGTTCGGGAGGGGGGGGGGGGGCGGCGTTGCACGACAACTTTGGTGTCGTGCGACACCCATCGTGCCTTAGCTCAGTGGTGCCTCGGGGCGCCACACGGTTGCGACACTGGGAGGGAGGTGGCGGCTATTGCTGACGCCCCCAAGCTGCCCGAGGGGTAGCCCCTTCATTTTTTCGAAGTGCCAATCCATGTGATCTGAACCAAACACTTTCATTCGCCCGTCCAAGAGCCAACATGACCAAGCTCCGAACGGAAGAGGCAAAACACCGAACCAAACGAAGCCTAAGAAAATGGAAAAAAAAGACTAAGGTTAATTCTTCACTGCACTGTAGTCAGTGGAGGTATTCCATTATATGATATATGACACTCTATGCCAATGTACTAAAATAGATAACATTTGGTATAAAGTAATTAATTAGTTCTGGCCAATGTACTATAATTTTACAAGGTAGCAACTAGTAGATGTCATTATATTAATCAATATATCTTGGCAGTTTTTTCGATAGTACATTTAACAAATGCACCCAAGGCCCATTCAATGTGAAAGGGATGGAGGTACAATTAAATTAAGTATTCTAGCAAAACAAAAATGTCTTGTATTGATACTTCATCAATAAAGTTAGAAGTTTAGCTCTAAAGTTACATAAAGCTTAAAAGCCAGTTTTTGCAAGGTGTTTCCCCATCTTAAGGTGTTTCCCCATCATAAAGCTTTAGCTCTAAAGGTATATTGAGAGCTTAAAGTAGAGAAGATTCAATAAGATCTTTGTATTCAATTATATACTGTTGATATAAAGAAGCATCTCATGCGTGTTTCCCCATCTTTCTTGTGGCCACTTTTATCTTTTCTTTTCTTCTTTGTTACGTGCAACAACAAGGGGGAGCTGGAAGCCTTGACCATTATTAAAATCTTTAGGAAGGAGCCGACCGACCTCCCTTCTCCCACAAAGAAGCTGTCATGTTGGAGGCGTAAAATGACGACGACAAATCTTTCCTATTTTTCCAACCAAGTACCTCGTTCAAAAATCAAAAGTTTCTAGACATCGATGTAATTTTCCCTTGCGTAATATCCTGATCGAAGTAATACCATGGCAAACCCACTGCTGGATCCCTGCTCCAGCTACCGTCCATATCTTGCTCCTTTCGAAGCCTTCTATGGGCCATTTCAAAAATCCGGTCCTTTCACCATTTGTTAATAGGATAACTTCTTCTGATGATATGGACAATATAAAAACCAAGCTTACCTCTGATAAAACAAAAACTCTGCCCCCACCCGTTCTACCGGCCATTTCGAAGACCCAGTCCATTTGTCATTCAACAAGAGAATAATTTCTTCTTGTGATATGGACAATTCAAAAACTCAACTCACCTCTGGCATAATAGAAGCTCTGCCCCCCACTCATTCTACTGACCATTTTGAAAACCCGATCAATTCGTCATTTATCAGGAGAATAGTTTCTTCTGTTGATATGAACAATACAAAAACTCAGCTCACCTCCGGCATAATAGAAGCTCTGCACCACCTATTTCTTGGATCAAATACCAAGCTCCATCCAACCTTCTGCAAATGAACTTATTACCACATCCTCTCCCCTACCATAAGATTCAGATTTCTCCTTAACATGAACTATCTTCCACCGCTCTAAATCTTTCGTGGACATGAACGTCAAACTTCTCTCCTCCCCTTGGCCAATACAAAATACCCAGCGCTTTGGCCAATGAAGACAAAACTATATGGTTGACGCTCAGTCCCCCCCCCCCCCCAATATAACGTCGTCCTCTTTTTATATGTTCTCCTCGCTATTTTCATCCACACATTCAATCCCAAAGGATATTCATTATTTGAGACACGTCTCATTGCTGATGCGCTTTACTTCCATATCGTCTCTATTTGCACCACAGGGTACGGTGATATAGCCTCACTCACCTCGTTGACAAAATTTATGTCTTGCCTTTTTGCGCTTATTGAGGTCGGTATTCACAAAACTTTGTTCTCATTCATTCATTTCCTACATAATTTACCTACAAAAGCCCCTTGTCCATGATGTTGAACTTTGTCGCGTGACACTATATGCATTTGATCGTGACAACGGGCAAATGATGATACATACATATCTTGGCTGCATCTTCATAGTATTCACTGTTCTTGTTGTTTTAGGGATTGTGGAATACAATTGAGCTATGAAGATTTTTCGTTCAAAACTTTTACTGAGATTTTTTGCTAGCTTTTGAATGCTATTTTCTACATTCCTAGTGGGGGCATCTATTTAGCTGTAGTACCAACCATAATAAAAAAACATAACCAATGATCTGCATTACAAAGGTCTTTTACACTTTGAGATTTCACTTTGGCCTACATGAATCATGAAGGGTTTAGGGTATTTTTTTCATGTTATCTTCGGTTGGAAAAGTAGGCAAAATTTGTCGCAGTCATTTTACGCCTCCAGCATGACAGCTTCTTCATGGGGAAGGGAGGTCGATCGACTTCTTAAAGACTGCAACAATGGTCAAGTGTTCTAGCTCTCTCTTGTTGCTGCTCGTAACAAAGAAGAAAAGAAATGCAAACGGGCTGTAACAATGGCCAAGGGTAGTAGCGTCAAGTTTCTAGTGAAGGTTGTTGTTGGTAATAGGTTGGATGAGTAAGAGCAAAATGGTTGTGATGGTACACATCAACATATGACGACGTGGTCAACATATGACGACGTGAAAAAATGACTCTCGAGGGATTTGGTGAACATGAAACAAAAAAAGAAACCTTACTTGTATGAAGGGAGTCCATGTAAGAGGAGGCAATATTAAGGTGACGCCCATTTTTATGGTAGGAAAAAATGGTTGTCTTTGAAGATCAACCCGACGGGTTGATATATTAAACTAGGAAAATTTGAGGCAAATAAAATTATTGTCACACATGGTTATGATGGAACCAAAGGTAGCACACTAGGTTGTTAGTTTGTGTTGTTTTTAGGGGATGCAATGGTAAGTAATAAGGATGGTAGATTGTTAGGGAAGAGCTGCTCTATGCCGCTCTCGATGAAGAGTATGATGTTGATGGCAATGATATGGTGCTGCATATACAAAGCATGTTCGACAGTAACTTTATAAAACACCAAAATTGTTGGCGATGTTTTTTTGGTGGTACCATTTTGCAAATATTGGCACGAGATGTGGATTTTGACAGATCGGATCTCGTTTCGAGAAATGCCCCCCTCCCCCCACCACACACACACGATTCCTGTCGGCGAAAGTGAAATCTCCAAGTATAAAGGATCTTTGCAATGCAGATCGGTTGTTATTTCTCTTTATTATGGTCGATATTTCAGCTAAATAGATGTCTCTACTAGAAATGTAAAAAATATCAATCAAAAGCTAGCAAAAATTCTCCCAGTAATAGTTTTGAACGAAAAATCTCCATAGTCTATTGTAGTTACCAGCATAATAGTCAAATACAGAGAATCGATAAATTTCAAATTCTTAAAGAATTGTATTCCGACAACCTTGATGCAATAAGAACAGTGAATATTATAAAGGTGCAACCAACATATGCATGAATCATTATTTATTTTTTGTTAAGATCAAATGCATATGATGTCACACAACAAAGTCCAACGTCATGGAGAAAACGTTTTTGTAGGTCAATTGTGTAAGAAATGAAGGATGATAACATGTTGAGAATATCGACCCCAATAAGCGCAAAACGACGAGATATAATTTTTGTCAACGAGGAGAGTGAGTCTATATCACCTTACCCAACAGTGCAAACAAAGAAAATATGAAAGTATAGCGCGTCAACAGTGGGATGTGTCTCAAATCTTGAATATCCTCCGGAATTGAGTGTGTGAATGAGAATGACGAGGAGAACATAAAAAAGAGAAGGACGAAGCTGTATTTAGGGGGGGGGGGTGAGCGTCAACCATATTTTTTTCTTCATTGGCCAAATTGGGGTATGAGGGCGTTTGACGTTCCTGTCCGTAAAAGATTTGAAGTGGTGAAAGATAGTTCATGTTAAGGAGTGATCTGAATTTGATGGTATGGAAGAGGATGATGAGTCAATGAGTTCATTTGTAGATGGTTGACTGGAGCTTGGTATTTGATCTGAGAAATATGTTGAGGAAGAACTTTTGTTATGCCGGAGGTGAGCTGAGTTTTTGTATTGTCATATCACCAGAAGAAGTTATTCTCCTGATAAATGACAATTGGACCAGGTTATCAAAATGACCGATAAAATTAGTGGGCAGAGTTTCTGTTATGCCGGAGGTGAGCCTGAGTTTTGTGTTGTTCATATCACAAGAAGAAGTTATTTTTCTGCTAAATGGTGAATGACCCATTTAAGTTTTAGTGGTACTTAACTATCACATAAGATCCCTGGCGCGCCTCTCCAATTCAATCAACCTGCTTGGATTCTATGTGTCACATCTTTATCAGTACCTCCATCGTTTTGAACTATCGATCCAACATATTTAAAACATTCATTACGGGAAATATCTTGATCACCCAACTTAATAACGAAGTCATCTGTACTTGTTTTTATGCTAAATTCAAGCTCCCTATATTCCGTCTTTGCCCTGCTCAACCTAAAACCCTTCTTTTCTAAAGTAATTATAACCTTGTGTTGTTTGGGGGGGGGGGGGGGGAGTAGTGGCGCCACGTTTCTAGTGAAGGTTGTTGTTGGTAATAGGTTGGACGTGTAAGAGCAAAATGGTTGTGATGGCACACAAAGTATGGCAGCATGGATTAGAAAATTGATCTTTGGGTGGTCAACATATGACGATGAGAAAATGACTCTCGAAGGATGTGGTGAACATGAAATAAAAAAGAAAGCTTATTTGTACGAAGGGAGTTCATGTAATAGGAGGCAATATTAAGGTGACACCCATCTTGATGGTAGGAAAAAATGGTTGTCTTTGAAGATCAACCCTACGGGTTGATATATTAAATTAGGAAACTTTGAGGCGAACAGAATTATTGTCACACATGGTTATGATGGAACTGAAGGTAGGTAGCATACTAGGTTGTTAGTTTGTGTTGTTTTCAAGGAATGCAATGGTAAGAAATAAGGATGGTAGATTGTTAGGGCAGTGCTGCTCTATGCCGCTCTCGATGAAGAGTATGATGTTGATGGCATATGGTGTTGCATATACAGGCTTGCTCGACAATAAATTTTTGAAACACCAAAAATATTGGCGGTTTTTTTTTCGGTGCTACAATTTTTCAAATATCTGTATAGGCACAAGATGTGGATTGAGACTGATCAAAGATAGGATCTTGTTTCGAGCGAGAAAGAAACTCCAAGAATACAAATAAGAAAATGAAAAAACACTGTAAGGTTAATTCTTATTGCTCTGTGGTCAATGGAGGTATTCCATTATATGATATATAACACTCTATGCCAGTGTACTAAAATAGATGACATTTGGTTACAAGTAACTAATTAGTTTGGGCCAATGTACTATAATTTGACAAGGTAGCAACTACTAGACGTCAATATATTAATCAATATATCTTGGCAGATTTTTCGATAGTACATTTAACAAATGCACCCAAGGCTCATTCAATGTGAAAGGGATGGAGGTACAATTAAATCAAATATTCTAGCAAAACAAAAATGTCTTGTATTGCTACTCCATCAATAAAGATAGAAGATTAGCTCTAAAAGTACATAAAGCTTAAAAATCTGTTTTTACAAGATGTTTCCCCATCTTATAGTGTTTCCCCATCATAAAGCAGCAGCTCTAAAGGTACATAAAGCTCTAAAGGTACATAAAGGCGAGCTTAAAGTGGAGAAGATTCAACAAGATCTTTCTATTCAATTACATACTATTGATATAGAGTAGCATCTCATGCGTGTTTCCCCATCTTTCTTGTGGCCACTATTACAGTCCGCTTGCATTTCATTTCTTCTTTGTTACGAGCAACAACAAGGAGGAGCTGGAACCCTTGGCCATTATTGCAGTCTTTAGGAAGGAGCCAACCGACCTCCCTTTCCCCATGAAGAAGCTGTCATGTTGGAGCCGTAAAATGACGACGACAAATCTTGCCTACTTTTTCTACTGAGTACCTCGTTCAGAAATTAAAAGTTTCTAGACATCGAGGTAATTTTCCCCAGCGCAATATCCCGATCAAAGTAATACCAAGGCAAACCCACTGCCGGATCACTGCTCCAGCTACCGTCCATATCTTGCTCCTTTTGCAGCATTCTACGGGGCATTTCGAAAATCCGGTCCCTTCACCATTTATCAGGAGAATAACTTCTTATGGTGATATGGACAATACAACAACCCAGCTTACCTCCGACAAAACAGAAGCTTTGCCCCCACCCATCTACCGGCTATTTCAAAAACCCAATCCATATGTCATTTATCAGGAGAATAACTTCTTTTGGTGATATGGACAATACAGAAACTCAGCTCACCTCTAACATAACATAAGCTCTGCCCCCACTCATTCTATCGACTATTTCGAAAACCAGGTCCATTCGTCATTTATCAGGAGAATAGTTTGTTCTGGTGATATGGATAATACAAAAACTCAGCTGACCTCCAATATAACAGCTCCGCCCCACCCATTTTTTGGATCAAATACCAAGCTCCAGTCAACCTTCTTCAAATGAACTCATTGCCTCCCCCATCCTCTCCCCTACCATAAAATTCAGATCCCTCCTTAACATGAACTATCTCTCACTGCTCCAAATCTTTCGTGGACATGAGCATTAAACTCCCCTCATACCCCAGTTTGGGTAATGAAGACAAAATATACGGTTGACGCTCAGTTCTCTCTCCCCCCACCTCCGTCCTCAAATACAACGTCGTCCTCCTCTTTTTATATGTTCTCCTCGCCAATCTCATCCACACTCTCCATCCCAAAAGATATTCAGGATTTGAGACACGTCTCATTGTTGATGCGCTTTACTTTTATATCGTCTCTGTTTGCACCACAAGGTACAGTGATATAGCCCCACTTACCTCTTTGACAAAATTTATGTCTTGCTTTTTAGCGCTTATTAAGGTTGGTATTCTCGACACTTTGTTCTCCTCATTCATTTGCTACATAATTGACCTACAAAAACCGCTTCTCCATGATGTTGGACTCCGTCTCGTGGCATTATATGCATTTGATCTTGACAACAGTTAAATGATGATACATGCATATGTTGGCTACACCTTTATAGTATTCACTGTTCTTGTTGCTTTAGGGGTTGTGGAATACAATTCTTCGAGAATTTAAAATTTATTGATTCTCTATATTTGACTATTATGTCTGTAAATACAATGGGTTATGAGGATTTTTTTCTTTCAAAACTATTACTGAGAGAATTTTTGCTAGCTTTTGGATGTTATTTTCTACATTCCTAGTGGGGGCACCTATTTAGCTGTATTATCAACCACAGTAAAAAAGACAACCAATGATCTGCATTGCAAATGTCCTTTACACTTTGAGATTTCACTATGACCTACATGAATCATGAAGGACACGTCAGGTACTTTTTTCATGTTTATCTTCGGTTGGAAAAGTGGACAAAATTTTGTCGCCGTCATTTTACGCCTCCAGCATGATAGCTTCTTTGTGGGGAAGGATGGTCGGTTGACTCCTTCCTAAAGACTGCAACAATGGTTAAGGGTTCCCGCTCTCCCTTGTTGTGCTTGTGTAAAACGATGGGAAAGTAAAATCACGCGGGCTGTCTAAAACATGGACAAGTGTAGTAGCCTCAAGTTTCTAGGGAAGAGGATTGGTGGGGGGAAAGAAGAGGGGGTATC